>UZAN01040162.1:0-33961 GCA_900618425.1 Echinostoma caproni
TTCGAGTTTTTGCATTACGGCTTCAGCAATGAATCCGGAAATTGGTGAACCCATGGGTGTTCCTTTCACCTGTTCGTAGATTTCACCGTCGAATTCGAAGTATGTTTGTAGGCATAAGTCCATCAGCTCGCAGATATATTTGTTATCCAGTGTTTGGTGTATCTGTCGTTCTTCTAGAAGCTCCTTCAGTGTTTCTCTGGCCAGATCGAGGTTGATGGAGGTGAATAGCGCGGTGACGTCGAAGGATATCATTATTTCATCTGCCTCAATATTTACATCCTTTAATTTTTCTAGGAATTGTTTGGCGTTATTGATGGAGTGTTCATAGCCGGCGATAAGAGGTTTGAGTCTTCTCCACAATTCTTTAGCCAGTCTGTAGGTTGGTGTACCGGGAAGCGAGACTATCGGTCGAAGTGGCACATTATTTTTGTGTATTTTTGGTAGTCCGTAGAATTGAGCCGTGTTTGAGTCGTTTGCTTTCATTCTCCAATGTTCTTCTTTGTTAATTTGGTGTAACTGTTCCAGACGTTTCAGCGTTGCGTTGATTTTGCTGGCGAGTTTCGAAGTCAGATCTATGTTCATTTTGCGATAGGTAGTTGTGTCTTGGAGTAATTCGTTTGCCTTTCTGATGTAGTCTGTCTTGTCCATTACCACGGTCACTCTTCCTTTGTCCACTGAGAGGATGATAATGCTCTTGTCGTTTCTCAGAGTTTTCATTGCTTTTTCTTCGGCTTTTGAGAGTACACTGAATGTTTTGTTTCGGGTCATGATAGGAACGATGGTTTGCCGTATTTGTTGTTTGGTGTTATCGGATAGCCCGGTGGCCTTTAGGGCATGTTCTAATTCCGATAAGTATTCTTTCTTTGTCGCGTCTTTTGCATTGAAGTGAAGTCCTCTGGTGAGAACTTCTTTTTCTTCGTTTGATATTGGACGTGTTGAAATGTTACTGATCCAGGCGTCGTGTTGCTCAGTCTCTTTTTGCTTACACAAATTCTCAAGTTTCTTGGCTAATGACTTCTTTCTTTTTGCCGTTGTGTTGTTCACTCTTCTCTGAACAGCTGATTGTAGGTTTCTCAGGGTTTCGTCGTCCACTATACTTGCGCAAGTTATCATCTCTTCCCTCACGATGTTGTCGTATTTGTGTAGACGTCTATGAGCGTCGGTGATCATCATTCTGACCATGCTTCTACCATATTGGATTGCTATTTTCCAGGCTTCTGGGTGGTTGACTGGTGGTCGATGACTAACGCTGGACGGGAGGGTGTTGTTTCGTAAGCACTCATGTAGAAAATATAGCTGCTCGCGAGTTGAAGCTTGACGACAAGCGAAAGCTTCCCATCGACGAGCGGCTTTGAGCGTTGAACGCCCGAAAATGGATGACAGTTTGGTAAACAACGATGTTGATTGTTGTTTTTGTAGCTCGGGTGGTATAATATGATGTTCAGTTGTTCACCAAGCTTGGCAATTGTATTGAGAATGCATTGAGAATGTCACCTCGATTAGTGATGAAACGTTTGCAATAGAATTGCCAAGCTCGGCGAACAACTGAACATCAATGATATTTCTGTTTACGTCTTCTTTAATTCCGCAAATTTATTTGACAAACAAACCGCTACTTCTGTGATCTTTTTCTGCATACTGCCTGCGACTAGTGCGTTTCTGCGTTTCAATTACCACTGTGATTCTTGGTCTACCATTCGTGCCTATTCCGACTACTACAATCAGACTAACGACTGGACGCAGTTTTTCATTCCACTTCTACTTTCTTAACAATTCTAATTAACGAAACGCCGGTAAAAGAATCGCCACGGAAAGCATTCAAAGGCGAAATACAACGATATATTTCGCCTAAACTGTTTAGTCTCAGTTCTTTATGTCACTAAAATGAAGCTGTAACAATATAAAAGTTATGTCTGTCGAGCGGTTCAAGTCGGTATCACTAGTGGACACTGGGTTCTGCAACCGCCACCTGACTTTGGAGTGATGGTGATCGATGGATGTAGATCATTATCATATCCTTCCGAGGTCCTTTGATCAAGTCACCCGACAGACAGACAAATTGATCAATGTGTTCACACCCCTCAACCAGCCCCCTCCCCCCGGATAGCGTTTGACCAGACAAAGACCCTTCATGAAAATTGGCCCTGCGGTTGGCACAGTTCTGATTCGAAAATCCGACTGTTTAACTACGTGGATGCGCCAATCAGCGATAAACGGTTCAAGAGGGCAGTTTTCCGGTGGATTTTGAATGAACAATCGTGTTGTGTATTTTTCGTTCTTACGAAGGAACGAGGCAAACAGGGCAATCACGCTGATTCTATTTCTAGTCAGTACAATCCAGTATGAGAAATTTTGAATATAAAGCAGTTTTTAAGGCTTGCTTTTCATTAGAAATCCACGAGCAAACGATACGCATCGTTCAAGTGAACTTATTTCAATTTATTTCAATTTACTAAAACTATGGGATACTGATGTGCTGTCAACCAATGGGTCGAAGGGAGACAGATGGGGTACAACGATGCAACTTATAGTTGCATAATAAAGCAGATGTCAGATCAAAGAAAGATATGCCGCATTTATAATCGTCACTGGAGAAGCCAAACAACCCACGTTGTGGAAAAGCTTGCATGAATGAGTTGATCTATTTTTTTAAATTTTTTTTTCCTGGGGGGGGGAGGCAGTGCATTGCCTTAGGCCAGAAGCGTGGAACCTCTGACGTGCAATGTAAAAAGTAGTCACCAGATTGTCTTAACGACTGCCAAATGCTTGACAGATCTTAAGAAATTGGGTCCCTCGGAGTTTACCGTGATCAAATTGGCAATTCTCAATGTGTAGAACTTGCTGATGAATAAAATATACAAAGCACGGATTGGAGAGCACCGGATTGCGGTGAGTTCGTCAGATAGATAGATAGATAGATAGATAGATAGATAGATAGATAGATAGATAGATAGATATATAGATAGATAGATAGATAGATAGATAGATAGATAGATAGATAGATAGATAGATAGATACAGAGATAGATAGATAGATAGATAGATAGATAGATAGATAGATAGATAGATAGATAGATAGACATAGATAGATAGATAGATAGATAGATAGATAGATAGATAGATAGATAGATAGATAGATATTGGATGGATATATCACTAGAAAGATAGATAGACAGATAGATAGATAGATAGATAGATAGACATATAGATAAATAGACAGATAGATAGATAGATAGATAGATAGATAGATAGATAGATAAGTTGTCACTGAATTTGAGTGTGGGTTGACAAAGAACGCTCTGGGCAATGAAATCGTCTTTTTCGGGACACGGACGCTAGCGTCTGTAAGCCCAAAAACAAAACAAGAACACGCAAATTCTGAATGTCATCCGTCAGTCGTCGATCATGTAATTTAGGCTAAAGATTGTAATCTTTTTCATTGGAATTCCAGCTGGGAAACGAAATACAGCTTATGTTACCGCCGCATACAAACAAGGACGAAACGGTTGTCCACTGTTCTCTATCAGCCTTGTCGCAAAAAGTTGTAACATTCTCAACTTATTGCTATTTTCCCTCAAGCGCACGTGTGTCAGAAAACTAATTGTGAGGACGGGGATAAAAGCCAATAATTGATGCGAGTGGTTTCAATCAGCAATTTTTTTCAGCAATGGTTGTTTTATATGACATGAAATGTAGATCCATAGAAAAGTTCACTGATTAAGTGTGTCAAGAGTGCGGCAAAGTTTGATTAAGTTTTGGCAGAGATGAAGACAACGGAATACATGGTTATATCATTGGGATAAGGAAGCCCTCATGACGAAGCGCATCGTCAAGAGAGTGGTAGTGATGAGAGAGAGAGAGGAAAATCGGGGAAATCAACGTTGTGAGGAGTACCGAAAATCGTGGAGAACATGGTAAAATATAGTATGCTAGATTTATTACATTCTATTTTTCCGTCAGAAAATGTATGGTTTTTTCAAATTTATTTGAAGGATGAAAAACGATTGAGAAATTATCGCCTAGAAAAAGAGGCACGATCAACCAAATAATACAGCAAAATATTACGAAATTAAGTTCGTATTGTTAGGGCCGAAGTTCAAACACACACTTATACCGGAGTACCATTTTGAACCGTTCGGTTGATGTCGAATCGAAAATAATTTCTTTTAACCAGTATGCAGGTAAAGGAGAACATTCCTGCACATAATGCAGAATCGAAATGTAAAACGGTAAGCAACAAAATGAGTTGAGAAGACAGTTCCATGATATGGAGTTTTACTGAGAAATCTGGAACTACGCTGGTAACAGCATTACGCCTGCTCGACTGTTTGCAATTCTTCCACGGTTTAGTCTATAAACATGCAATCTGAATTCGTGTGAGCGAGGTTAGTTGAAGTTCAAGCGCGATAATCGAAACTCTTTGTGACTGATAGAAATTCAGCGAAAGTTTTCCACAATCCTGTGTCTCTATCTATCCGTGTCACGTGATGTCTTATTCAAATTTCTTGACTAATCACGAGGAGAGACGTTCACGTTCTGTGAATTGCCTGACGTGAGTAGTGATCAACCCAAATCCATTTGGTATAGTTAATAAAGCTCACAGTATTGTTTCCTGATGCGTGGTTTAATTTGTTTCACTGAATCACGATTTGAATGTCGAGTAGACAAGTGTGACAGGTTTGAACACAGTAATTGTCCCTGATGGAGGGAAATAAGGTGTTCTAGAGGGACTGAGGTTCGCCTCATTAATGCTGGTCATCCGAATGATATAAAATTAACCTGAAATGCACAAAACGTGCTCATGGATTTCCGTGGGAATACGACACCTTTCAGGACCATTGCAACGAATTAAATCAACTCCGGCAAAGAAAAGCTAACTGCGTGAACTTCGATCATGACTTAGCAGGTGGCACTAAGTTTTACGGGAAGGTGCTCCAGAGAAAGTAGCAGTCGATGAAAATAGGTTTTACTTTCACAAGGACAATAAATTATTGCCGTTGAGGTGTCAAGTGGAGAAGGCGTATTTTATATGTTTCCCACGCGGAAATGCGGAATGCAAGTTTGAAAAGGCATGCTGAATCTCGCAGTTTCAATGTATGTATGTGTTTTGAAGAAGCAATCCACTAGAAAGGAATTTCTGCCGGTTATTGCGAACGACCAGCAGTCGATTTTCGAGTGCCCATCGACTATGTTTCATGAAGGTCTAAGCATCCACAGAAGAACATGTAAAAGGCGGGGATGTGGAAACAAATCATCCGTCATTAGGCACAGTTGTGAAGAACCGTTTCGTGCTCCTTGTTCCTTTGCTATTTCACCCAAAGAGAGAATCGGGTTTTCTCATCCTTCGTAACTGATGTACACGGTGGATTTCATCCAAGTGTATATAAATATATATATTTCACACTTGTCTGAAATCGCCCTAAAAACCTAACGAGGAATGAGTTATTTCTCGTGGAGATTTTGTATCATGATTTGTTTAGCCTACAGTTTAGAATCAGTCAGGCGACGTATGCACATATATATTTCTAAACCAGTCTGTTTCTGTGCATTGATTAGATTACTTTAGGATAGCCTTGGAATAACTCGGTCATTTGTGTTTTAACTCCCAATGATGATTGCCCTTAATGTTCCAGTGGTAACTTATGTAATCACTGAGTTTCATCTTCTGTTCTTCCAGTTTGTATTCAAATCCTTTTGGGGTGTTCTTTGTACCTTTTTAATGCATCCTGCTCCGCCGTTTTTGGTCACTCCTAGCCGTTAAATTTCGAATCTGCCAATTTAGCGATTTGCAAAACAAATTTTAGTGCTCTTTACACATGGACATTTCATTTCGTACTTAAATCATTTTTCTATTCATGTAAGTTCGCTATTGTGTTATTGCCTTCAACCATCAATTTGGTCAATTTGTTCACTCACGTGCTGTTTTAAAAAGAAAGATTTTTAGTCGCTTCGCCGAAATTTCATCCTCGCATTTAATTAGCTTTCTCCATTGGTGTTTCAATCTCTTATTGGTATTTCACAGATAGAAGCCCAGAAGATTGAATGGAAACCACAATCAACAGTTCCTACTACTCAACCGTGTAGGTGTATGGTCGGAAGCAGTGACACGTACGCGCGTCACTGACGTCACCTTTGAAATTCGACTGATCGCCGGTGTCCACAAACTGTAACGCTCCGCTCCAGGGTAGGCGTCATCTCATAGGCCTGGATCACCACAACTCTCCTCTCTCTAAAGAGTTTCGTCGAATTGGCTTGCTCTTCTGATTGGTCGTCGGAGTGCCAGTGGGGTATTGTCGTCGGTGGACTTTCTCGGAATAGAGGGCTGCGAACTTTGATCTTCTGTAGTTGTTGACGGCGTCACAAGGAGGGGTTTCCTGGGTTTCTTCGACAGGGTCTTCTTCCGAAGTGGGAGTTTCGTTGAAGTGAATTTGATCGATGTGTCGTCGATGAACCGTCGCATCCCTTACGTCTGTGATCTCGACCATAGTTTGGCCGATCTTGCGGGTAATGATTCCTTTTGATGGTCTCAGGTCGTTTACTCGGACGTACACGACGTCACTTGAATCCACGCATCGTAGTGAGGACCGTAAAATTCCGGCTTTGAGCAGTTTCGCTGGGCTGTCTTTGGTGGTGGCATGTGCAACATTTCGGTATTGAAGCAGGAAGTTGTCTAGGAGTATCTCCAACTCTGAAATTGTCCTTGGACTTGCAGAGGCCATGGCATTCTTCATTGTTTTCACCAACTTTTCCGCTCCATCGTTCGAGTAAGGATGACGTGGTGATGTCGGTAGCTAAAGCTGTCCAATCAAGTTTTCTACTCCGCAGCGCAGAATTGCGATCCATTTCCGTCCTGTTCGCGTACGACACCAATGCCAACATCTGAAGCGTCAGTAATCAAAGTTGGGCGTTTCGTCGGAGAGAACGAGGCAAGTACTGATCGGTACTTTATCATTTGAATGATTTTGCACAGGGTTTGTTCACACTTGGCCTTCCATTTCCATTCTGCAGTCGACTGAGCAGCGAACAGCGGTTGATCTTTTGTGGCGATATTCGGGATGAAACGTGAGTAGTACTGGAGACATCCCATGATGGACCTGAGTTGATGTTGGTCTCTCGGTGATTCGCGTTCAGTCAATGGACGGAAGCCACTCGGATCAGGACGGTAGCCTTTTGTATTAACTTTGAAGCTCAAAAATTCCAATTCTGGCTAACTGAACATGCATTTAGAAGCGTGAATTGACACATTCTTTTGGGCGAAACGTCCAGTAATTTGAGAAATCTGTAGTCATACTCGAGGTTCGTTGTACCAAACACAATGATGTCGTCCTGATATTCTAACACACTATCGAGTCCGCGAATGAATTTGTCAATAGCTGCCTGGAATATACCTGAAGATGTGTGGAGACCGAACGGTAGGAAATTATATTGATATAATCCCCACGGTGTGTTGATGGAAGTGAATTGCCGGCAGGCTGGAGCGAAAGGAATCTGGAAGTGCGCATCAGCCAAGGCAACCTTCGAGAAGCATGTGCTGCCGTGCAATGTTTTCATGAAATCCTCCGGTCCCATGGTGGTAGCCGCACACTTTCGTAACCGCGGGTTGAGGATTGATCGGTAATCGCCACAAATTTGTGATGTTTTGTCATCACTTATGATCGCGATCACAATTGGCGTTGCTCACGCACTGGATGTGACTCTGGCGATTATGCCGTTGCGCTCCATTTTCCCAAGGGCCTTCAACACGCCTTCCCGTTGACCATAGGGGATTACGAGTCGTTTCAGGAAAATGGGCTCACCGTCAACTTCCAATTCGGCCGGCTGCACGTTCATCCCTCCTGTGTTGTTGGAACATGTCACAATCAGGTGCTGTAGACGTGTGTGCACACTGGGCATAGTGCTTGTATGGAGCAACACAGAATATTTCAATGCACGAATGGCGGTTAAGCCAAGATGGATGAACTGCTTTTGAAAATTAAGAGGCGAATGGGAACAAGACGATTTTCTGTGGAATGCACCATCAGCGAAACTTCACCCATCAATGTCAATTTGTGCCCAGTCACACCAAGGAATCGCACAGATGTCGGACGGAAAGCAGCTTGGGGACAGATTGATCTAAGCACTGCAGTAGGAATGATAGATTCCGTGCTTCCTGTGTCAACAATGAATTTTTGCTTTGTGCCGGACTGTATTGTCACACCTTTGTACAGGAATTGGGTGCATTGACTTTTGGGTCGTAAAGAGAGCACAAGACTTATGCCATTTTCGGCGATGGCTGTGCAAGATTGCAACGGGGCTGTTTAAACCCCTCCGAATATGGTCGGTTTTCCCGCACGTATGACACTTGGCATTTCGCAAGTGACAATTGGAGCGCAGATGATAAGCTCCGCATGGCAAATACGGATTGATACGTTTATCGTTGCCAAAAGGGTATTATTGCGGCTTTGATGTACACTTGGCCATTGGAGATCGGTTCGGTTGTGTTTTCTGCCATCGAAATAGTATGGCTGCGTCACTGGAAGTCGCTTTCATCAGATCATCATGTTGCTCACAAATCTTGCAGACCTCGGCAAAAGTTAAATCCTTCTTCTCTAGCAACTTCCCTTTTAGAGTCAGCTTGTTAATGCCTGTCAATAGGCGGTCACATAGTTATTCTTCCAGGAGATCACCATAGTTGCAGCCTGATACCTGTTTGTTCAGCTGCAAAATGAAGTCACGTCAGGAAACATGATCAGCACGAATCATGGAGTTGCATTTGACCCTTTCGTGTGCTTGGAACTCCATGGACAGCAAATGATTAGGCAGGTAATGGTAATTTATCCGAATCATCCGGAAATGCCAGATTCTTTAATAGCGAATAGAGATCACGACCTCCAGCAAGCAGTAAGGAATAGGGCTGATTGATTCGGTGCGCCACCTTTGCGAATACTACACCCCAGTTCGAATCGTTCGATCATTCCTCAATCACAGGTGGGCTTACCTGCAGGTTCAGTTGCTCAAAGGTTTCCAGCTCCATCACGTGACACCAATTTGTTATGATTGTAGTAGTAGTAGTAATACGCACGGAATTCGGAACACGGACCGCATAATACGATTCACGGAACGAATGAAGCATAAGATATCACGGACTGAATCACGGAACCGCAATGAACCGCAGTGGCACTAGCACGAAATGTCCCACGTACCTGGGACAGGAACAAAAGGTCACAGGAATGGTAGTTCGTTTATTGGAAGAAATGAGGGCGATTTAATAATATGTACAAAAAAAGATCATTGGTTATCCAGGCTTTCACCAATCGCATTCATGCACTGTCTCGGATTGTCTGGCACGATCTGCTCATGGTGTGCAGTCAAAATCAGTGACACGTACGAGTCACCTTTGAAATTTGACTGATCGCCGGTGTCCACAAACTGTAACGCTCCGCTCCACGGTAATCATCATCTCGTAGGCCAAGATCACCACAATTGCTCTCGTTATTGTTTCCATCGCGGTACTACAGTCTCCGTCGTTTTGCACGTAACAGACGTCGGATGATAGCTTATACAAACTCTGTGAACTCTGTGAATGTAAAGCATTCTATTCCTTTCTATATTTTTAACAGAAAATTGTTCATCTTCATTGCTTAAAAGCTTACAACAAGAGGTGTGCTATACTACTCTTCCTGTGAACTATAACTCCCGGCACGGTATCACAAAACGTGATGCAGATCCATATCTGGTTTAGATGAGCCAGATGATCTGGGCTCACTCTTGTTGGAACAGTCTTTACAGAGGAACCGAAAGAGAGTGCCCGTGTTTCTCACGCCTGCGTCGACCACACTGAATCGGTCACCCACGCACAAACACGTTTCTGTCTTCCACGACTCCCTCACCTTCAGCCTTTGGAGCATGCCGTATGAGACCCAACCTCAGCACTTTGATGGATGAATCTGTGGCACTCTTAGAGCATTTTCGTCTGACTGCACACAAATGAGGAGTGAAAAAAATAATAACAAGCAAATCGCTTGGCAAAGCTGCTGTAACGCTTTTCAAGTGCTGTTTGTCACACAGATGCACAGACATGGGTGTAGCCAGTGCATCGGTCCTGGCAGGTTCCAAGACTAAGGAGCACAGTGGTGAACTCTGCAAGCAGATGCATATCGAACGGTGAATGAGTCATGATTATGTATGCACCCACAGATACGTGCAGGCAAGTGAACTGTGGATCGATCTGGCAGACCGTGTACACTTTCAAGTTCGGAAATTTGTTCGTTTAAGTGCCCAGAACAGTGTGCATACCAGCAAACACACACACACACACAAACCCCGTTTACCATCAGTTTTCGTAATATGTTTGAATTGTCAATCAAATCAATTGCGATTTGGCTCAGGTCTTCTCATTTCACTTTACACAATAAGTGGTACCTAAACGGACACGTTAAAACCTGATTAGTGAAATCTTTTTCCGTTACTGCTTCTTTCTGTAGTGGTAAACCGGCTATTTGCATTTGGTTATCGACTGCCATCCGACCATCCAGTACCAGTACCAGTTGGACAAATACTTGCCAAGACAAACTACTATCGTTCACATTGGAGCAGAGTGACCGTTTTCAAATAAGTTTGATTACAAACAGGACAAAATCAATAAATAATGCCCAAACTCAATAAAAACAGTGATCACGTCTTATTCATTCGCACTACCTGTTTATCTTTTTCTGAAATTTTGATTGAACTAAAGGGTCAATGATTCATATTGAATCACATGGTGTCAGGTTTCCGCATCAACGAATGATGAGAAAACCAGTACAATGTAATTTGTCGGTTTATTTGAGTTGAATTGAATTCTCCTGGGGAAATTCAGAATTGTGGAGATCCTTCTCCATGGACAGTAGAATCCCAAAAAGCATTCTCTTTTTGATGATCATGATTGGCTGGGCTAAAACATTCTGTTGTAAATTCAAGTATCGATTGATTCAAACTTGTGATTGAACCATAGAGGACAATAGTTGTGATAAAATACCTTTAACTGAACATCTGTGGTTAGACAACGTACATGTACTCCTACGTGTTCGTATGTGTTAGGATAGAGCTTTTACGTCCTGAAAGTTGACTGAACATTTGCGAACTGAATAAATAAAAAGGAAGTATGAAGCATTAAACAAAAACCGAGATTTCAGTGTTCGTTCAGTTCAACCTATATATGTTTGAGAATTTTGATTGACCAACACTTTGGTTGTGTTTCACGATCAAACTATCAAATGAATTCACGGTCAGCATCATCATTCAATTATTTGAATAACATACCTTCATACCAGAAAACAAAACTCTAGATATAATGGAAATAAAGTAAGATGAAAATCAATGTCAACAAACGAAACCGGAGGTAAGCATATCTAGGATTGGGATACGTGTTAGGCGTGTTGCAGGATGGTCTTGCCATGCGTGCGATGTTTGCCGAGGCACGTACTGGATGGAAAAACAATCCAACTTGAACAACCGGCGTGTGATGCGACCGGGGAACTCGTTCATATAGGTCACTTTATGATACCGGTCTGTGATCGATGGCTTGGAATACCGAGTGACACGGCTGAGTATTATTATCAACAACAACGCTTGTGATAATTACTTACTCTCTAGCCATATCTATCGTTTACTTGCTTTCTGTGTGCTCATTTTGGTCCGTTTCACTTTCCTTATTGATCAGTGAAACTGGTAGATTAAAGACAGCAACCAGCAAACCATCCGAGGACAGTCAGTTCAATGTTGTAGAAAATGATGATCGCTTTTGTTTACTTGTTTGTCTCGTTGTTGCGGTCGTTGATCTTATGGTTGTTGTGGTCTTCGTTGCTAAAGAACTCAATTCGTATCTATTGTCGTGTTAGTTTTATTGCATTGCCGTTTACTCGCAACGTCCACCAATCCTCGCCATGCCTAGGGGTTACACAGCGCGAACCAGTGATGCATAAAAGTTGACCATGGAGTGAGGACGAAAGGGAAGAAAGAAATCAAGTGCCATGGTATAACAGACAAATATCATTGCATCAAAACGTTTTGAATCAGTTTAATCTTTGGTGACAGAAATGCAGAATCGATTTTGTCATCGGTTCACTGTTATATTTTTCTTTGTATAAGATAAGTTATTGGATAAAGGCGAGGTCTTTCGAACTCAAGATTTCACAACCAGTGCTCTCCGATAGACAATAAGTGATTATATATTAGCGTATTATGTTTCAAACAGTGTTCTTCAGTTGACTAACGGATATTTTGTGTGACTCACCTGATTTCACTCTGTCCAATGTGAACGAACACTAACGGTTCAAAATCTGCGTACAAGGAGTATGACTTGAGCGAAAATTCCATACAAGTGTTACTGTAGTACTTGCAGATCAGCAACCGCATTCGGGTTAAGTAATATGTACGATAAAACATCATTGGGCTAGGGCGCATCGTCCAATCAGATTGCGTGTTTTTCCGTTGTTGCTATTTCTGAATTTGTCGCAGCGAATTTAACCAGTTCCGAATACTGGCTTCTTATTGGTCAATATGACACTGCAACAAGTAGCGCACTAACTAGCATTATTTTGTTGCTTTGTCTAAGTAGTCTGCAGATGAATCGTCGGAAAACCTTTAGGTTTTTCAACATATATGACGAGGAACAAAATCTGTAGGAAAATATAAATGGAGCTGATCAAACTGCGAAATATATCGGTATTATTTGAACCACTGGCTGTACACTGGGAAAAAACAACCAATCCCTCAGATGGTTTCCTGGTGCTGAATTGCTTCATCGATGATTAAGATGTCCTTAGATTAGACATTGTGAAATGGACCGGTTGATGCTGGTAACCAATTGAAGATATGTTCTTCTCAACGAACTGAAATAAAATGTAGTCCAACAATCAAACACAAAAAATCAGTCAGCGGAAAGATATATCAAAAGTTTCCTCTTTTATGATAACAGTCGTACATGTTGAATTCCTTCAACAGTAACTCAAGATGGCCTAACACGAACTTAAATGAGTCCGTTGCTCGTGATACCAGTCACCGTTCTCTACTTCTATCGATTACACGATGTGTCTATTATCGGTCTTTAGGTCAGAATGGTCCAGGAAAATGAAAGGACTGTCGCAGAACACGAAAAAAGTGAATAATTAGAACGGTTGTGATGGAATTCACGCACACGAGTTCTAAGGTGATCAACACCACTAAACCACTTCCGCCTCTGTTCAATAAAGTTGTCACGTATAATCTATCGGTTGCATCAGATGAGTACTTTTTTGTTGACGAAACAATCAGGAGATTTAAAGAGAATTTATTGACAAAATGGGACTTCCTGAGGCTTAGCTAAACCAAAAATATTAGGTTTAATTGTTTGAACTCAGGTAGTCAGGAGACAAGACCCACTGCCGTTGATTTCTCTCCACGAAGATCAAAACGGAGATTCGAATTCGAATTCAGTGAAAATCGTCGACCAGGCTCGGTCAAAACACGCCAGAGAATTTCTTAGGGTTTGATACTCTTCAATCGACTCAGTAAACAGACACATTGAACTGAATCACCTGTACACACCAAAGCAATTCAGGGATCAAATGACGCAACAAAAGTTCACGTCTTCGCCTGAAAACGGACCGAATCCGCTATCAATAAGGAGGAACAACTACTCACCCTCATCAGTTCAACGGTGAACCGGGCCGATCGAAGTGAGAACAAGAAACAAATTAGTCGGCGAGAAAAAACACATATATACACGAATGAATATACGCAGAAGACGTCCTGTTTACAAGCACCTCGGCCGGCGATTAAATATATGCAAGCAAATTGCCAGACTCGGCGAACAGGCGAAATGGAATTCAGTTTACCCGAGCTACGGGAACCGATTTTCAATATTTTGTCAGTAAATAAATACTCATCGTATTTTAGCTCCACTTTAAGCAAACTCTATATTTTTAAAAGTGGATACACTTACAGACAGTTTGACGATAATGAACACTGTGGAAGCAAGTAATCTCGCACGCATCACTACGAACAGTTTATGAGTTACAAAATTTGAAACCATTCTCAAGGTCAGCTGCATACGACCTTCGCTTCGGTCAAAATCTTGGCAACATCAACCTTCTTGAAGGAATACTGTGTTTCATCATTCGTTAATGCTCATGTTCTGATTTGCTTACAGCAATCTGGATAAAGGTTTTGCCTCGAGGCAGTAGCTATAGGATTTTGTTACAAGGAAAGAATTGCGGGGTTTTGGCTACAGATTGACGTTGAAAAATTTAGTTTCCAAGGCTTACAAACCAGACAAAATATTATTGCTACCTGGTGCACAATATTACATTCATAAACAGCGTTCATAGTTTCGAGTTTTGCAAAATAAAATAATCCTTTTTAATTTTTTGTGCAAAAGGGAGCCAACAGAGCTTCTGCAGCTTTGATTTCGAGATCACTAAGCAACTCAGTAATGGTCGATATTCGCGAACGAATATTTGTAAATTAAGTGAATCCATAGAAGCAATGTGATGGAACTTCCGGTTTCACAGTGAACCAAGAAAACCTGACCGATCGTTGAAGTCTGATAGATGCCACAACCTGGAGTAGATCTAGCATTTATTCGATTTGACTATCTATAACTGTATCATGCATCTGCAACACAAATCTCCAACGATCGAATAGGAAAAGTCCACTTAGATGATTTTTCGTGAACGGACGGTCATTGCTTCACTGAACAAGTGATCGTGGACAGTCAGCGATGTCAGCGGACGTGGTGGTTTTTCACCTGACAAGGGAATGCTCTGCAACAAATAGTCGCAAATGTCCATTAACGGTATCATGCCGGGAGTGAATATAGTTGACCACTAAATATGATCATGGCAATCTCTCTGGTGTCCAACTCCGTCCCCGGGAACCAGCGCCTCATGTGCTGTCTCGGTGTCTGCAGCGGGAAAACTACGAGCGGGGACCAAAAATCTACGAAATGTCCTACTGCAATGTTAGTACCTTCATAGATGTGAGGAGTAAGTACATCACCATAAGCACACTATAGAACTACAGCATCGACAATCCTTGTATGTCGGAAGAATGAATGCCGAATCTCTGTCTGCATCACATCTCTTCACCGATGCGGCTTTCTGGCTGTACCGCGGTGAACNNNGCGGTGAACCTATTTGTAATTCTGAGCTGTATCGTATAGCTTTAGCGCTCAGCAACTGGACAAAGGCCACTCTGATGGCACAGAAGCAATCTCTCTTCGAGTCGCCATTTTATGTTTTAAAGGGTGGCCTAATAATATCTGAGTCCTCTGTATCTATACCAACAAAAGGGTCTGCCAAAGAAGAGCTTAACAATTCACATCAAGTTTCAATCAACAGAATCTCGAAACGGGATGCCCTGCTCCATGCAATCAACCTACTATTGGAAATGTGTACACAACTCGTCCCTTGATAACCAACGCAGTACGGAAATGTACTAACAATCATAGGTTTGAGTATCCAGTCACCGAGATGCAAGGAAAAGATCACAGAAGTACTGGTTCATTTATTGAGGGAAATCAACAGAATAAAATAAGGTTTAAAAAGGAGTCTCATTGGGAAAACAAACATCAACCAGTAGCCGTTCTCGTTCTCCAGGTCACACGGCTTCTATTCGAACTGCATGACCCTTGATTGGCAAATGCTTTCGGCCTGTGGTTCGATGTCTAGGAACTGGAACGCGAAGGTGCTTAGCTGGGGTTATCTAGGAGGGTTCAATCATCGCAATTTATCGTCCGTGCAAATGCAGCACCACAGAACGTGTCTCTTGGCATGGCACCGTAATGATAACAGTAAAGAACGCCGGATCAATATCATGTTAATTTAGCCCATCGCACCTCACCCGATGAGGATTACTGATTGTATCGTGGTGCAAAGACTGACAACACCAACGGAACAAAACACCTATTCGTCCATGCTCACCTCAAGCTTTGTCTAGCAACCAGATATAGGCCCTACTCTCGGAAAAAACTGCACTGCCAACTCAAACGTCCCAGGAAAAGTACGAACGTTCTCAAATATTGGGGTACAGGAATGACTGCTAACGCCCTGATGAAACAATCCACATAGGTACATTGGAATACACTTAACAGTTTACTGGAGCAACTGAATTGACGGAGCAAACGATGAGTTTCCGATAAGTCAGGAAGTTGATATCGGGGTAATACACTCTATCTCTGTACCAGAATGAGGTGTGCACGAATCTGTTAGACACATAATTTTCGCACTCAGAAGCCATTCATTCCTCCAGGAATGATAGAAAATGATACTGAAAAGAAGCCAAAGGTAAAATGAAAGCCGATTCCTCCACTGCCGACTTTGTGATAATTGTTTAACTTATCAGAGCAGTCTCGGGTAGAAAAAAGTCTACAGAATTTATTATACGAGGCGTAAGAGGTCAAATCTTATAAATCAGTGCTGAAACACGAATGGTGGGTCTAATATGTTGACCAATAAATGAAGCAACCACTGAGTCAGTCAACGTGCCTCACTGATTCTGTTGATGCCGGGAGGAAATTTACCGAATGCAACATATCCGAAAAACAAGAAATAAACAGTGCATAAGAACTCTGAAAAGGGATTTTTTCGGCAGCTGGTGGCATAACTCTAAAGATCATCAAATCCTGTTGCCCGATGCCAACCAGCCAGTTGCATTTGGTGTATCTCATCATCTGGGAAACTGGGAACTTACCAGAATACTGGTGTTCATGTCAATTCTGTAACTCATCCGCAAACCAACACCAGAACAACTGATAACAATCACATGTGGTTAGGTTGGTCGAAATCACCGTCAACACCTTGCGAGGATACGACTAAATCGCTCCATACACATCATAGAAACCATCGTCTGGTCAAATAAGAGCGGCCTCCATCATGAAAGAAATTGTGAGAATCAGAACTTCCCATTAGGGAATACTTTTGAAAACCCACACAACTTTTAGGAGCCTACTTTCGGTTATTTAATCGACCTCCGCACATCCTTCGATTCCGCGGGTGGAAGATGAGTAGGTGCTAACTGAATGTTGACAAAGGTCGTCAACTTCGTGATTTCACACTGATCATTGACCCCGGCAGGAGCCTAAACTAATGAGTGCAAGTGGACCNAAGTGGACCATCTCGAGACTAAACTTTGGAGTTATACAAGGATGTCCGCTGTTTTTCCAGTACTGTTTTAGACTGTCATCTACTGGATAACCAAACGGACCTTCGAAGACTACTCTAGGATGCAGCTTGTTCCGGACATATTGATTACTGACCGATGAGAAGACATCATAGTACCACGAGAACCCCTGTAAACTTGTAGCTGATAGTCAGACGAATAGAATTGTTCAACAAAACAGGAAATTTACGTTCGCCATGCTTTGTTCCTATCTCCTGGTGGCCATTAACTGAATTCATGAAAGTGAATTTGCCATATTAGCCTGTCCAATGTGAACGTGTCATTGCGAAGGTCACATGAAGATCCGTATCTCCACAGTCCGAGCTGACGTAAAGCGAACAGTGTCCGGTACCCGGAACCGAAATGTTTGATGTCTGCACTGATTTATCCTCAGATCGTTGTGCGTGAACAGCCATGATCAGAGGCATCCACGAAGCATGCTCTTCCTTAATCAAAAACTTTCAAGTAACAGCAAAAGATTTTCCAGGTCCCATCTGAATTTGTTTATNGTTTATTTACAAAAAAAATAATCTTGTTCATCCTCGTTTCATTCACAGCAAAAACCATTGTTATTTATGCCTCGTGGTCTGTGCGCTTGTATTAGACAAATCATCGCAAGAATCGGCATGTTCGAGGTTGAAGCGAAGTTGGTGTGTTTGTTGTCTTACGAAGAAAATCTTTGACTATTTATGAAGTACACAAAGAAAAAATCACACGCACGCGCACACAGACAACGATTGTTTGACTGATTCCTGACTCGAAATGCGTATGTAGGCGGATAGTACGAGAATACATACACACATGAACACAATCAATCGTTTCCATATGAAGGTCTCCGCTCTGCGTATGTCATAGAGATGGCGGAGAAGGAAGGCGGCGGCAAGACAGAGAGAGCAGTTTTATTGAATACGAACACAACCAGTTTGTTCATCTGATGACAAAACACACCGATGCAAATAGAAAACAAGTGCAGGAGCGGGGACAAACAACACGAATACAATCCATGCTGTGAAAATCTAGAGGTCACGATAATGCGTATATACATATATATCAGAGTTTGTTGTGTATTTGCAAGGATGACGACCGTCACTGTTCTCCCAAATCGAGGCAATAACTTCAGTTGTTAGATGGGCAAAGTTAGCAGTAGAAAGTGCATTCCGAAAGACAGTCAGAGAGAGAGAAAAAAAGCATGTACCGGAAAATGAGCTCACATATAAAGTCGTAAATTTCATTCATTGATTTTTTAGACCTTTGATTACAACCCATTGTTTTATGGTATGGAAGATTCCTTTGGTCGGCTTCAACGAGAGAACATTTTCTCCATTTTGTAATTCTTGTCGTGTTATTGTAATATACATACGAAAAATAGATAACAAAACTACCAAAAGTTAATGCATTGTCCTCAGTGTTTATAGCTACTCACAGTAGTTACTGTCAATCCTCTGACACGGAATTCATGCAAATAGCTTTTTCAGTGATTTCACGGGTTTATTGCACCATCTTGTAGTCGTACTTGTTCGTCACGTTGGAATTTATCGCTTTTGTTTCCATCAACCTCTCGGTGCTAATCATGTATAACTATTCTCGTCGGGACGTACTCCGACTAAAAACTGTGAATTCTATACATCCTGTTAATTATTTGCTTGGTGAGAGTCATAAATGTGTTTGGATCAAAAAATGCAGATTTGCACTTACTTGCACCCCTCCTGCCAACATGACTGTGCCGTCATTGGTCAGCACTAACGTTCGCTCGCTAGCCGCGAAGATCTCGGATTGAACCTCAATTCTGAACACACGCATTCATTCCATCACATATGTTGTACGTGTAGAATGAACTTGGTTGAATCAAAGCGATGAAGACATGCTAGTGAAAATAGAAGGCTTTGATTGTTACCGGCAAGATAGTCAGCGAAGTAGGAAAAAAACTGAAGATGAAGTGGTAACCTACATCACTATTTCCTGGGGCTGAAAGTCAGAAGTGATGTACATTCTGCAAAATGCATTGACTGTTTGTCTGTTCGTTGACATCCCAAATTTTCCCCTCGCATAAGTATAATCGTCTAGAATGTGCATATATCTGCCTCATGTTCTCGTGGAGATTACTGCTTTCTTTGATTCTTAAATCCCGTTTCTAGTTTCATTATTAGATGAAAATCTTCACTTACATTTTGGTAATTTCAATCGTGCAAGCATTTCTCCTCTACTTCCAATTGCTCCTTCTGATCTCTCTCATTCTCTTACCAGATTTAGTTATTTGCTGGACAGAGTGATCATAAACTATCCCAGCTTATTCCTTCTCAAACTAATGGCTATCTGGTTTCTACCAGTGACCGTTGTATTTTTCTGTTCGACCGACGGTGTACTCTCGCACTGCTTATCAAACATTCATACGTTCTAATCAGATAAAATTTCGTCCTAGGAACTTTTCACCCAACCGCATCTCTCGTCTGAACCACTCTGTTGTCATTGTTCAGGCTTGGTTTGATTCCTGTCCATCACATTTTCAATTTGTCAATCTGTTCACTGAAACGATTAAGTCTGTCTTTAAATTGTGCTATCCAATGAAAACCCTGTTTGTATGTAACTGCAGAATTACCTCACTCTCTTTGAACTCACTGAAAAGGCACAAAGAAAGAGCCTAAAAGTCTCACCATGAATCAATTGTAAAGCACTATTCTGACTTAATAAGGTCTGAGATAACGCCTCTGAATGCAGTCTTTGCCGCCCTAATTCTGCGAACTAAGAACACTAGGCATTTATTTCAAGGTATTCGCCTTCTCTGTGGGCAGAACAGAAAATATTCAAATATGTATGTGGATGTCAGCAGTCTTCACGCCACCTTCATCCACTCGTCAAATTAGAGCCAGATTTCCTCATTCCCATACAATGAATCCAATTCAGTGCCCTTTTCCAATGACAAAATCTTTAAACTTTTTCGATTCTGCAAAGCACCCCCAGCTGCAGGCCCTGGGGGTCTTCTCCCGGCACTTCTGAAATTCGGAGCGGCTTCCCGAAACAATAAGATGACATCCGTCGTCAATGTATCCGTATCTCCCCGGTCGATTCCAGATTCCTAGGGTTAAGTTACCACTGTTCAAATTACCAAATCCTAGTCCTCAACTGTTATTTCGAAATGGTTTTGAATCTTTTGGTACTTCGAGATACCTAGAGAACATCAAAATCTTTTGTTAATGAGATGCTTTTCTATCTCGTTATCTTTTTTCTAATTTTCTTAATGATCTTTCAATCCTCCCCGCTGCACATATCCAAACGTATTTTGATGATGTCGTTTTACGTCAGAAAGTTTCATCTCTTTCGGAATTTGATTCTTTCACTGAAAATCTATTCCACATCAAAGAGTATTCCAATCAATCTGATCTCAATCTTAACATATCCAGATGCGTAGAGTTGTTCTTCAATCTTTCCCGTTTCTCATTTCCAACGGACAGTGCTACCATTAACTGTAAAGATGTGTCACCATCAACAAGAATCCTCATTGGTCCATACACATTTACATTTGTAAGGGGAAAACTGAGAAGTCCGTCTTTTCAGTTACACAAACTTGCACAATTCCGAGAACCCACAGTCAATCCTGTCTTCTTTCGTTCATCGGTTCGCTTTACCCATTCTACCCTATTGCTTCCCTTGTAGTGTTTCCCTGTCTTTTAAAACAAGACTTCAAAACAACGAACTGGTCGTGGTCTGATGATAGTCAATCGTGCATCATTAAGCACAGAACTCATTAATAATCACACTAACTGTAGTATTAAATTTTCCCAATAAGTTTTTAGACGACCTTATTCATCCACTGCATCCCGATATATCTATCGTCTTGTCGTTCCCATCTGTCCACACGCTCCTATTTTCGTCATCTAACCGCTCGTATTAACATTTATAAAATTTCCCCTGTATCCAACCTACTTGATCCAACTACTAACTAAAAACGGACAGGTCGCAAGTGAACCAAGTCAGAAGTTCTGTACATGAAACAAACTTCAGCAAAATTCTGTACGCTGCATGTTACATGAAAATGTATATTTCATGCCTCGTGACGAAACAGGTACATTTCTAACTGAACTATAAGCTTACACAAGACATACAATTAGACCAATAAATACAAAACCAAGAATTACGGTTTTCGCGAGTAAGGTATTTATCACAGATAATCTTATCCATTTCCTCACCTCTTTAAGACATCCATGTACCCATCTCCAGTTGATCTGAAAAGCTCCACCAGGTATTAGCTTATGATCGTGTAGACCATGAAGGATCCTTTGATTATCCATTCCCACCCAGCAGTACTCTCGGACTCATCCAGTTGCATCCTGCTTTCCCCCCGCCCCCGCCCCGGCACTAGCAGCATCACATATTTCGATTTACAGGAAGATTGAGAAATAATAAGGTCGAACTCTTAGATATTCTGCCTTTTCAGTTCAATAGCCACGACAGATTGGTGATTTATGAGGTCAAATTCACTATTTGCTACGTTGAACGTATTTGCTAAGGCATGCGACAATTGAGAGTTCCATGTTCCGGACGACACGTCCTACACAACGTCGCACTCTATGCTTCTTAGGACGTTTGAGTATTTCGGTCATCAAGCCTGATCGGTTTCCTTGGGGCGAGTTATCTGACTACCACTTTTCTATGGCAACGAATTGTTGTTTACACAATGCTTTCGATTAGTAACATTTCGTGAATTACTGGGACATTTTTTTGTCTGAAATCTCAATTGCCTCTATCCCATCATTTTGTGAAGTCCCTGCTCCCCTGCAAACCACACGGGTTCACGGTTCCCTCCAGTTTTGGTAAAATGCATAAACCGGTTTCCGTGTTCCTCACATCTATAATTCCGCATATCCTCAACTTTGGGTACCGTTCTTGACACACACACACACACATACACATACATATATACGTACATGACAATACAGTTGCATACTGCCTACAAATAGACAGATAAACAGTGAGACCAGTAGTTGCTGTTGTGCCTTCTTTCATAATCAGTTACGAACATCATAGCAACTTCATGGTTCACACGCCAAGTGATTTCAGGTGAACTTTTACTAGAACCAAAAATGGTTACAGATCAGATTATTGAACAATCATTCGTAAATCCACCACTCCAACCCTTCGTAACTGCGTTTGTTCCGAGCGGGGTGACCTGGCAATGGTTGAATTGCGTAAGGTTTGTGGTAGACCAGAATTTGTGACGGACGGTGCATAGAGAGACCGAGAGAGCGTTTAAGAAATCCGGCATTCCTTCCGAGATTGTTTTTTTACCCGTAAAAAAGACCATAAGAACTAATTCATGGTTTCACTGAAACATTCAGGCGCTTTTTACAGCACTCATTTGTTCCTAGTTTTGACGGATCACCACTGGGCACTAAGCGATGCTAGCATTTGGCTTTCGCAGGCTGATCGATATTGCCGATCATATCCACGTAGTTCTCACGTCCTACACTCTGTGTTCTTGCTTCCGATCCGATTGGTGATTAGATGAATCTGTTGAATTTGTCTTCTCGAGGTTCGCGGAATGGATAAATGTGTTGTGTTCAATCACATTTTTGGTGAGGCCAACCAAATTCGTTACGGGTTTCGAATTAATTGAAACAATATGAGTTTATGGACAAAACTGGACGGTATACTCGAGAAATGATAGCTGAGACAAAAGTCGCTCTTTCTTCTGTGAAAGTGTACTGGTCAAATTAAAAATCGAAGTCACCACCTGAAGTATTCTTAAAGCAATGCTTTTTTGGACTAAAGATCACCTAATTCTCATACAGATATGTCATGGGAAACAGTTAAGTTTCTCCTCAGTAGTTGAATTATTGGTGGCTTCCTGATATATCATTCGTGGAAGTGGAGGCACAATATCTCAATATGTCAAATCAAATTCAAATTCAAATTTTTATTATGGGATATAACTTACAAAGACTTCGCTTTTTCAAATCCCATAGGGTGTTTACACTTTGGTTCGGAACACGATTCACAATGTCACACACAGTACATTCATGAAATTACAGTAGTATTTGAATAGTAGTATTTTGAATACTGGTGTCAGACGATGAAAGAGAATTTGAATAACAGACTTATTGCACGAAAAACCATTGTTTTATTCGTAGTTTCATCACTCCAGAAGGTGTCGTCCGCTCGAGGAAAATGTTTATTATGAAAAACTGTTAGGGAATCAGTAAGTTGGTATTCATACAACAAAATATCTCATTTGGAACGCATCTTCAGAATTCTAAAACGCACATAGTGTAGTTGGTGGGACGATCCACTATTAGATGCGCACTCTTGTATTCATCCTACCGATTGGCAGCAATTCGCTGCAACAGGTCTTGTTCATTTTCGGCCGTTGAAGGAAACCGCCAATCGCATCTTTTGCGAACTACTCACACGCTTGAGTAGTATCTCACAACACTCCTCCTCCCGGCGAAAATGCACTTTACATTCAGAGAACAAAGAGGTCTTTAGTTTGAGAATTCGAACGGGTCCGTATTTGATTGACAATCTCTTGTGGTTCCATGATTGATTTCTGGTGATCTGACAAATAGGTTGAATTCTGTCGACTCTTTGGCGTACGGCTGTGATCCTCGTGCCGTCTACTTTGATACACACACCTGTTATCACTTACCTCCTGAAAGATGTTCATTGGAATCTTCTTTATCCGTATTCTACATGAATTTTGACATCTAGGGAGTAGTTTCTTTGATCTAGGGACGACGACGCAATCCCCGACACGGTGTTTGTACTCTGCTTCAGTCACTATCAGCAGTGCATTTGACGCAAGTCTGCAGAATTCCCACACGCACACAGAATAGTCGATGAAACGGTCCACTCTTAGATGTGCATTCTTGTATTCACCCTACCGAATGGCAGGAATCCACACCAACAGGTCTGGCTCATTTTCAGCCGTTGAAAGAAACCGCCAATCGCATCTTTTTAGCGAACTGCTCGCAGGTCAGTAGTATCTCACAATAGTAGAATTGATTGGAAGCTTTTCTGACTAGGTAGGTACGATTTGTTCCACATTGAAAGATTTGATGAGTGCAGTGGTCTGACGTAGAAAACAATTCTACTGTGAAAAATGATTAGTCTCGTCAATGAAACAGAAGAAAATCAAACGCGATCCCAATTGTCTGTGACAACCGAACAGTCTAATCCAATCATGACTGTCTGAGATATAAGCGGTGATCTGTGTCGTACTAAAGTAGTGGTTTCAGATCCCCATTCACGTTATTTGTGACTCAAGCCCCGGAAAAGACTGTTGCTGACGATTCCCGACAAGAAGAACCTAATAACTACCCCGAAACGGCATACATAGCTCAAGCGGGTAAATCATGAAGTGAAACTTTCCTTTCACTAGTTGATTCTAACAAGCAATTTGCACATCCCAGTGAAATGTATTCAGTGTGATTGTCTGCGCGGGGTTTTCGTCAGTCAGGAAAAAAATAACAGATCAGATTAGTACAAATTTGCACCGATTTCTTGTAGAATAAGAAATCTGGCACACCCACTGGCATAAATCCGACGGGTTAAGCAATTTTAATGAAAGCTATAATTTGGCCAATGAAAGAGGAAACAAGGTGACTAGTTTTACTTTAAATTAGCCGCCGTGCTCCCTGTGCTCAATTGAAAGTTACGGTATTGATCAAGCAAAGAGAAGAATGCCTGTATAGTTATGAGCAAAACAGGTTCCATTCCTTCTCCAACACTTCCGTAGCATGAAAAGCTGCACGGGAACAGATATTTATCGGTGAATATCATACCTATAACAAATACAGTGGAGTCGGAACCCACTGTCGGAATCCCGGGTTGTAGTGATTTTACAGTCAGTACACGCAGCTGACATAACAACACACAAGGGTTACGCGTTAGACAACATACCAGGCTGAGAATGGGATAAAAAACGGATTCAGCTGCTCGAACCCCGCACCAGCAAAGCAGTTATACGGAAGAAGTTGCACTCTGATATATACCGGGTGATAAACTACTGAGAAGACCTTTCAACTAAGGTTCATCTGCACTTTTCCCGACGAAACTGTGGCAAAGGACAAACCGTGATCGTAACTTACAGTCCTATTCACATCCTGCCGCCCACATTCACAAATAAACATTTTCAACCGTCAGGAAGATTGACCGCTTTGTTTTGGCCGTTGGCTAACCATACCAAGTTGCAGTAATCAGTTCTGGCAGGATGAATTTGATGGGACACTGTCAAGGCGCATTTTGTTTGGTTCAACACGTCAGGTCTGAGTGACCGGGAAACACGCGAAGAATGTAAGCATATCAATTTGCTAAACAAAAAATAAACAGGGCCGCTTCAACTGGGGAAAAAGTCACGGGGCGTTTTCGTCAAATCAACTCGGTTCAACATAGGATGAACTGGTTTAGGAAGAAGCCAACGATCACGGAGAAGTTGAGAAATAATGTAGAAATGTTTGCATCTTCAACCTTTCCCCCACCTCTCCATTTGTAAATTAGCTCTCTCGTAGTTTTTTTCAGCGGGTGCTGTCTCGGCTTTCGTTCCACCCATCCAATTCTTTCTATGGGGTGGTGATGAAAGAACCGAATTGGTTGAAACTCGTGAAATTCACGGAACGATTTAAGCGCACCTTGCTAACGTAACCATCGTTGATAAACAATGTAATCTGATTTGACGAGGGACTAATAGAACGCAATCAAGTTTACTGAGTACAGAGGAACCCATGTGTTCTAACGGCATCGTACCCCAGGTAAAATCCCACAGTTCTTGATTGGTTTAGGATGCATAACATGATGTTGCTAGGCTCCTATTTATTGAATGGTGCAGTTAATGAAGCAACTTGCCTACAGTTGCTTCCCATGTTGGTAACACAGTATATTGAATCAGTTGACGCAGAGCAAAGGCAGAGGAATTAGTCTGAGTAGGATGGTGTAGCTGTCCGGTTATTCGAGGTCTGTGAGAACTTGGATTGACAAAATATTTCCATTGAAATGGATCGCCAGATGTGAACCTGTGTCTTTCCTAACCAGATGCACCAACCATTCGGGGAGGGTGCGCGCACGTGTGTGTGTGTGTGTGTGTGTGTGTGTGTGTGTGTGTGTGTGTGTGAATAGGACCTTGAGTTACGACCGCCGTTTGCCATATGACACAATTTCGTCGGATAAAGCTTCAAATGAATCGCGGCATAAATTTCTCCTTAGCGGTCTGCTTCCGGCTTAGTGAATCACATGGTATGTGCGAACAGATAGACATATTCCGTACGACGTAGATGAACGCAATCCGGAGGGTGAAATCCCGGGGGGGGGGATTATCATTTGGAATCACGGTAAATCCGGATCCGCACTGCATCTTTCACCATTTTTGATATTCATGATTAGACCAATTATTGTGAAGTTCACTGTAAAATGGGAGGTCTAGGAATGAGAATGCGTCTTGAAATGAACTCTTACTGAACAACTGCTCCGCCATCAGTGGTGAGCTTGCATTAATCAGAATCAAGAACAATCCCATTTTGCTTTATGAAACAATATTTCGGTATTTCTATCATTCCGTGTTACGCTTGTTTGATTGATGTCCTTCATGAGTGAAATCCACAAAAAATGAATTATCAACGTGCACTTTGGGGCATGGTTTTTAGCCAATATTCAAGTTTTACCGTTCACATATCACATTCATTGATACGGAAAAGCGTATTGATCAGAAGGTAATAGAATTGCATGAAAGTAAATATTACAATCAACAACATTCCGTTCTTTCGCTATCGTTACTTTTTCCATACTCTCAGAATACTCTTCGGAATATACTCGGATCACGAATAGGAACCACCGTTGTAATCGGGATACAAAATCGAACGGGAAACCATCCGTCGAAATTTCCTGATAAAGAGACTTATGAAAAAAAATGTAGGGTACTAAACAATATGTGCAAAGGAATGCCAAGCAGACATTAACGAACCACCGTTCCTATGTTTCTGGTCACTGGCCTCGGTGTTTGAACCGCATGACTTTTGATTGGTTCAGAATGTTGGTCTCTGATTGGTTGTTCTGAGGTTGTAACGCGTTGCTTCTTGACTGTCATTATCTCAGAAAGCTGACTCCCGACATTCTTCCCACCTCTCTTGATACGCCCAGTCAAGGTTTCGGGACAGGAACCAAACAGCTGGATAGTGGTTTCGGGGCTTTTCAGTAGTGTGTTACATGTTCACATTGCATGATGATGAATCAAATACTTATCGTCATTTTCACCAATTAAATAGATTTTCCTGATGGTTACTAAGCTTATCCTTACGGGCCTGAGTTGTTTTATATTTCACATAGTCTAGAAGCTTATTAGATGTGTGTGTGTGTGTGTGTGTTGGTGTGCTCTTTCAGTCTCCAATTAACAGAGTTTAGTGGATGTGAAAACGATGTGAAACAGATATGTTGACTAGGATCCGTGCTGCGCAATATCACTTTATTTCGAGTCATAATCTATTCAGTTATTCATCCGAAGCGGAACATTGACCGTGAATATGGGTCGACCGTTGGGGATGTGACCAAACATCTCTGCAGTCAGCCGAGCTTACTCAACCTTTCACGCTCGATTGAGCAGGGTGGTTATTATATGCGTGTATGTGTGTATGTGTGTATGTGTGTGTGTGCATGCCAATGCATCAACTTGTGCAGAGCTGGACGTATTGCTTTAGGCAATTCAGTCGCCTCGGTCAGACCTTAGGTAGCATCACAATGGTCGTAACGCTGAATGCATTTCCATAAGTACTAGAATAGCACAGCGATAACCTCGTGAGTTGACCTCAGTTTGAAATGCGCCGCCGACTACAGTCAATCGGCTCAACCGTTCCGAAAGAGTTTGTGTGGTTGAGATAAGCAAGTTAGAGGTGTTCATGGAGTGTGGATGTCGGAATTCGTCAACGGAGCGGTTGCCATTTTGAATTGCGAAAAACAAATCAAGCTATCAGAGAATGTTCGATAACAGTCACAGACTCACGATGCCTTAAATGGATGACTAAATCAATCCTGAAGTGGTATCGACTTCCGCATTCACAGTTACATCTTCACGTGATGTGTTACTCAGAAAATTTACTGGAAGAGTACTAGGAGCGGATAGTTACAGTGTGGTATGAAACGAGTGAATTGATTAGGATATACGTGAACGAGAAAGTGACAGAAAAAAGCAAAGAGAGGAGAGAGAGAAACACAATCCGACTTGTAGCACTGCCGTAACAGATCACATGCAGCCTAAATTAGCAACTTGAAAGGATGTAATCATTTGCATACCCTTGAAATGGTTGAGAAACCAGTCTTGACGATTCCCGAGGGAGCGGGAAAAACATTGTGCAGAGAGAGAGAGATAACTGATTTCGGTGGGTAGGAGCACAATTCCCGTTCACACACACACACACACAGAGAGAGAGAGAGATAGAACATCTACTGGAGTCGGTGTGGGATTTTGGGAACATGATCAAGAATTTTCTCAAAAAGCCATAAATACGCCAGGTCTCGGTGTCTCAAATCATTTACTTGTGCATCATGTCAAACAGAACGTCTGGGGTAAGTTAAGTTCTACCGAAAAGGGATAATTCGTAGTCTGTTTATCGCAGAAGAATATTTTACATCTTAAAAATCACACAGGTAAAATATTGGAAGATGTGAATTGTGGCTCATTTTTATTTTGAAAATAAAAAACTGACTGGGTTTTTCACATAACCTGGCACTCTATTCTGGTGACATACTCCAACTTGCTATTTGTTTTGACCGAGTGTACGAAACAAATTTCGCTTGGAATGCAACAGTGATTTTTTAGCCAACGAACGTTTACCATCGAACAAAGTTTTGACTGCATTTTTGTGTTCAAATTAACTATTTCCGTCATCAACCGTTACTAAAGAGACTCAATCTTGACGTGGTGTGACGGTTGGGTCACCTCTGTGACCTGAGCCACGCTGAATGGCTTTTGGTAAACCGAAGATTCAACCACATCTGGAAGGTTGAGGGGTAGAGAACGGAAAAGGTTCAGTTTCCTGTTCCTCAGGCTGGGGGTTCGACTTGAATTGGCATCTCAGACGGTAAAAATGCTGGATAAGCAATTGATCCAGGTAAATGGGCCTCCACTTCACCTTGTGGTCATGTTCTTGTCACAGCTAAACGCTCTGGTTGAGAACCCCAGTCGTTCTCCTACTGAATGGTCGGACTCCCTAGCACCGTCTCCGATAGACACACAAACTATGCATAATTCCACATTGTATCGGTTGTTGCACAGAATAAACCGGNGATTGCGCTGCCCATTGCATCATCGAAAATGATTTTGTTATCCTCGAAACTCGAAAATCGTCATCACTGTGACATATTTCCGCCTGCATAAAATTGTCTGGCAATGATCTCGCATATTCGCGAAGATTATTACTGACAATGGGGGAATCGTCAGAAAACATGGGGTAGACTAGTTCATGGTCCTTGTCACGGTAAACCTCGNGGAAGGCTGTGTGATGTAGCACGCTTAATCAAAAAGATAGAAAACTTGGGGAATTATCATGCTTTAAGAAGCACAGATTCATTGTCTTACAGATTATTCTCTAAGTTAACTGCAGTCCGCTTAAACCGTACTGGTAACATGCAAACAGTCTATTGGGCAGCATATATGATATGAAATTATTCTTGATTCACAAAAAAATTACCGTTGGAGAACCTGGATCACAGCATTTTCAAGATCTTCCTAATGGGTCACTTGAAGTCAAACCAGTGAATGCATATATGTGCTTCACATAGCAACAAAATGCTCCCCGGGGGAAAAATGACAACTAACATCAATCTTTATCGACTCTACGTTTATCGGATAACCCTTTAAAATGATTTTTATCAACTTTGATAAGATATATGGTGTCTATTGGGATCTGATCATACCAACCCTGTATGATTTTACTCTCTTCAATTGAAAACTCTCAGGAGACAGGGCAAACAGACAAAACTAAACAGGCGAACATCCGCAAATGAAAAAAATATCCCGTTGTGGGGTCGAAAAGCTACATCGGCCTTGCATCAATGCCCCTCTTAGGAATTTCGATTGTTACCAGTTATAAAAATATTTCCGGAATGAGGCTGTGGCGTGAAATATGAACTTCGCGGTTCACAGAAACAGAAGTGAATCACATGTTCGGTATCACGCGACGCCGTTCTGTCCAGACCCAAAGGTTGGAATTGATCATCTCCAGAATCCCAATGTTTTCTACCTAGTCAATGTCAATTTGTCGCAGAGCTCAAAAACGTTCAGCCAAACAGGACACCAAAACCTGACAGATTTCAACTGCAGTCCCGTCCCAACCTCCCGAAAAAAGGAGTACTTGTGTTGGCCAGTCCACTTAGTTATTTGTTCTACAGGTGTATCAATAAAAACAGAACAGCAGGTGGCTGGAAAACTGTGCGTATTAACTCCGTCCCTAAAATGGAATTGGATGAGTTTCGATCGACTGTCTATGTATACTACATTTTACTTGACACTTAGGAAAGATTTCATTTACTGGGATTTAGGATTACAACTAACTGAAACCTTGTCATCCATAGAGTTTATTCAGTTTTGTTATTTTCTGATATTCCTGACTAGATATTTCACGTTTTCTGACTAAGATGATATTTTGAACTGCAGCAATAGGTCCCAGGTGCATTATTCACTATAGGTTGCTAGACGATCTACATCCAGGTTAGCATGGGTAAAAGACTACTTTTCTTGCTTTCAAATTGTTCCCCTTTGTAAATTCTGGGATGCTGCATGGAACTGTTTGATCTCCACTTTATTTTCTCTTTATATTTGAGAACGACCAATCAAGACAGACGATTGTGAAATCCAATTGGCCGATTTCTTCCTAGATTATGTTAATTGCGACGAGAAATTACAAATCGAATATTTTCACTATTTTTCCAAACTAGCTGCTTTCGATGGTCTTCCTCTTTGTTACCCGTAAAAGGTAACATATTTTACATGAGAATAGAAGAGGAATTGGTTTGACCACGTGATGAATTTAGTCGTAGATAGAAAAAATCAAGCGTTAACTGAAAAGCTAGGACAGCTGTTTTTACTTGGTTGAGTCTCAACAGAGAAGGTAAAATGAAAAGGACGAGCCTGATAACCGAATGGGTAGTATTCATGTCCTCTACCATTGAGGTCCCGGGTTCGAGCCCGAGTTGTTGAACTGATGGATCCACATCGCTGATGGTAACGCATTGATTATAAACAGCTTTCAAATGCCTCCTAGCTTTTCAGTTCACGCTCCATTTACTCTATACAAGACGAACTGCACCATATAACTAATACATTTAATAACATACCATCATTACTTATTGGTAATGAATGCACCCCTTAAAAATCGCACAACACAAGTCCTCTCATTTGCGCAATAGTGATCAGTGCATCCTCACAGGAATTCACGGCGAGAGTTATCTTTGAGCCACTTTATTTAAAGATCTTATCTGATCATAAAGGAATTGATAAAATGTTGTGGTTGAGGTAAACACAAATCGCGAATTACGAATCTCAAATTAAGAATCACGGATGTCGCGGAAACATTGAATCGCACTAGCTTTCGTACGTTGGTATCCCCCGTGACCGAGACGCAAGGAAAAGGCCACAGAAGTAGCAGTTATTTTTATTGGAAGAAATGAAGGAGGTAAATAACATGTGCAAAATAAATTTATTGGTTATCCAGGTATCCGCCAAACGCGTGCTCGTATTCTTGACGTCACCCAGCGGCTTCTGATTGGTCCGCACTATCGGCCTGTGTTTCGTGGTCCAGAAGTTGCAACGCGCCGCTTCGTAGTTTGTGTTACCCCGTAAATTAGGATCGCACATAAAACCTAAAATAATTACCGCGATTCTGTTTCCATGCCCCGATTTTCAGATGTTTGTAAGCCTCATCATCTGTTCCCATCCGACTTCTTCACTCTTAGCTCTACTTTTTGTGTTGGAAGAACTGCCTACTGAGTAGGCCCTGATCCCGTGACATATTCTTTCATATATTTTTCAGTCAATTTTTATGGTTCCAATGAACTAACCACTACTTTCGTGGCTTTCTCTCTCTCGTTCTCTCTTTGTCTTGGGGTCGGGGATTCAAGTTGCCCATTCCCAGTGAAACACCAACTGCGATCTGCGATTAATTTATCGGATGGTGATGGTAAGTTCACCAAATTGGTGCTCCGGAGGACGTGTGTGCTCGAATCTCACCAGTGCCGCTCGACTTTCCCAATGTGTGTGTTGTATGGCAGCCCTCTGATTGACCGCCTCTTCCTTCCTGAAAATTTTATTATTATGGATTCAATAAAAGAAACTCAAGTAAAGCATAAAGGATAAGATACAAGAAAGAAAGATCCACCAAAAGGAGCAGCTCATTTACCTCGGTGTAATACAAACCAAAACAAATAACTCTTCCCTTTTCAGCTTTTCTCATTCCTATCTCCTCCGTTTTATTGAGAAAGCTGATATTCTTTACTGATTTATTGTAATTGTTTTTCAAATATTCACATAAACTCAGATCATGTCATATATACCTGGTTATTCAGTTTGGAACACATCTGAGGGAAATCGTTATTGTGTCCCAATACGAATAGTTCCCAAGGGGTGAATTGCAATTATCTTTCCAGAGATGACGATTTCCGTGTGATGATCTAAAAGGTTAGTCATCTTGTTTCTTCTTGAGCAATGAGTTAGAAACGTGAATGCAATATGGAATCTCATCGTTGCTGGTGCTGTGAAACAGTCACAGTGTTGACAATACACCAATCAGATGTCTAATTTTGATGTGTGCATTGTTTTCCTGAACGTATAACACTTTTTTACCACAACATAGTCGAAAGTTCATAGCGGGTAGCTTGGAACTTAACAGCTTATGCAAAATCTTCCAGTCTCGGAAATGAGTTTTAGACTGCCTGAGGGAAAGTACGGTTAGATCATTCCGGCAGAACTATGGATATTTAAGCGTTGGGCCCGGGGGTAACACAACCAATTATCTACCTGAAAGAAGTGTGTTCGACCCCCACCAGCACGGCTTGTCTTTCCCCATTGTGTGTTGTATGGCAGCCCTTTGATTGGTCTCTTCCTCCTTCCTGAAAATTATACCTTCGTATACTCAATACTAAGAAGTACAGCTGAAAATGAAAAGCAGCAATTCCTAACCTGTTCTCACGTTAAAGCCACTTTGTACAAGTATAGTTTATAACAAAATATGTGAATAAGCGCATATTTGGTGAAACTCTCTCTTCGCTCCCAGATACACAAGCAGTTGCTAAACGTGCACATGGCAGCTGACGTCTTGTGTGAGCCCTTCAGAGCCATATTCTTCATTGATCACACGAGGGTCACCCACTGGGTGTGCCAACGAGTACGGTGATGTGGGAGTGATTTCGTTCTATTTGCAAACGGGTTTATTCATCAGATCGTAACGTGGATGTGATTATTGCCGAGAGAAGAGCTAATGCGCAACAGGGTCATTATTTTAACCATGTAAGGAGAGAATGAATGAACTTGTCTCTGTATGTCCGACAGGGTACCTTGAATAATAAAAACAGGTGTGATAATAAAATTAGAAAGTATCACATATATGGTCATTTTCCTTTATTTCCGTAACAAGTAAGACCTCAAACTTATGCCTATCTTCCTTTTTTCTGAATGGGCTTCTACGAGGCCATTACTATGCATTTGTCGATGTGTATTGTCCCAGTATCAAATTAAAGCTCCCCGGAGACACGTAAGCCTTACTACCTTGATAGTATCATATGAAGTCTCTGAATTAACCTGCTTGTCGCGTGGACGGGACGCGCACATGGTTTCT
>UZAN01040162.1:34606-47180 GCA_900618425.1 Echinostoma caproni
CACCACCACCACCACCATCACCACCACCATCACCACCACCACCACCACCACCTGCAACAACAACAACAACAACAACAACGCCTAACTCTTCATTTCCTTTCTCTCCATAGCAGCTCTCTCATTTTGTGATAAATTGTTTTCCCAATCATGCATTCAAATAGAGGAAGCACAGGAATCGAAGTTAAAGGAAACAGATTTTGAATGACCAAACGAGAATATTCACACGGGTTCAGGTGGAAATGCGATGAGCGGGACTGAATTTACCAAAGTGATCAGATAAATTATTGTTCTCTTCAATCTGATTTTTCCATCTATCCAAAAGTGACACGTTTGCCTTTTGGCTGCAAAAAGGAATAGATGGCCAGAAGTTTGCAAAAATACATTTATTCAGCACCCTGCAGATCTTCCGGACTAAGGTAAGGGAATCATTTTGCTTCATTTTATACCATTTTTATCCATCTCTACGAATTTCAAAGTATTTCAGATTTTACACTCAGGTTAATTGCTATTTATGTGATTCCATTTATTTCGGATAGGCAACCGGATATGAAATACTTCTATCTATCGCAGCGATAAGAAAACTTGACGAGATGTATGAATTATGTCCACTATCCGATTTGTGTTAGTTTTGTCAGTTTTTTGATAATGGCAAGGGCAGAGCACATTCAAAATTACTTAAGAATTACCAGTCAATTGCAATTTGTTTGGAGTGTTTGGCAATTTTAATGACCCGTTTTTTTGCAGGCGTACGGTCGCTCATTTGTGTCCTCCGTTCCTCACACTCGCGCAAGTTTTCATTCAAAGTTCAATTTTTTCGACCACTATTTTCGAATGACGGTCTCTCCGTTAGCCTGCTGGCAGCTCGGGCAACGGTCGATACTGAATACAAGGTTGAATGTGTTCACCTATCTGCGCTCTATACACCGGTGCACACACACACACACAGTACGTGATTGTGGCTGCATAAGTGCGTGCGAGCGNTGCGAGCGTGCGTGCATGCGTGCGCCTCGCCCCTAGATTGGTCTGGTCAGGCTTTGGCGCAGGCGTACAGGGCGCAATACTTTTCCCCGTCAGTCAGTCTATCTGCACAACACAGATCGTCAGTCTGTGGTGAGTAGTAGTAGTGATAGCAGACCAACCGATTCAACCCGCATACTGGATCGGTTCTAAGGCGCATGAACTAACAACTGTAATCAAGCGTATCGGCCAGCTTTGTCTATCACTTGTTGGAACAATCTGACTGTATCTTTCGTACGCTGTCGCGTAATGTTTTGCGCGTAATTAGTTATGCATCTTCTATGTATGATGTGTGTGTGTATGAGCGAGCTTCAAGGTCACTTGACTCGTCTTGCCGGCAGGCCTTGAGAGCAATCTATACACACCGTGATATCTAATCTGACCACAGACATACAAAAGTCTACAGCAAGAACACTGTACACATCTGAAAAACAAAAACGGGCATCTACTGTTGCACAGTCATCAGTACACTTCGACGACACTCAATGTGACGTCACAATGAAGAGGTAGAACTATGTCCATTGAATGGAGCTCTTACACGGATTGACGATTGGGAAAACATGCAATGATAAGGATGTGTGTAGGTGGGTTGGGGTCGGAGGTATAGGTGATTAAGTCTTGTCCATTATGTGTACATTTGTGAGCTTATCCATACACACACACACACTACATGGTATAAACGCAGGATAAATGTGATAGCATGGCTCTCGGAAGATTCAAAGTGACGAATCACTCCCGTTGGACGGTTTTATAAGTGTGTCTGTTTCTAACTGTGACGTGAATTTCAAATTTCAAAGTTCCTATTTCTTTTTAACTAACTTCCGCTATCTGTTAATTAAATGAGTCATTTTCTGTTTAGGTTTTTTTCGATTTATGAACATCATCGTTATTACAACATCAATGCCCCACCGAAATTTCGCACTCTAAAATCACCCAGATTGATCCAATCTGTCATGTCAATGATGTAACACTGCCGTGTAGGGAAACTAGGCCAATTTCATGATGAACTTTCTAAACCCATTTATCCTAGAAAATGTGCCCCCGGGGTTTGCAAAATGCTAATAATCACGCTCTAGAAAAGAGATGAAAATATCCAAGTGGTTACAACACACGTCTATCTTTATTATTCATGATCAAAACGCAACGCGCGGGTATACTTTCACTCAGGTTCCGAAGTGTCTGAACTTTGAAATTGTTTCAAACCACATGAAAGCTCTCTACCTTTAATTCATGAGCAATTGGGAATACCGTTGCGTGAACGTAAACTCGCCTGGTCCATAGACCTCAGACATTTCCCTCGAGGCTCAAATCCGGGCAATAGGCTGACCAGTCCATGATCTTTGTGCTATACGATGCAGCAGTAAGATTCCGAATAAATGGGTTTTGTGTAGAAAGGAATTATGCCGTTGAAAAATCAAGTTTCACAATCAATCTTCAGGAATCGCTGAGAGAAGAAACTCGATCGAGAAGGATTTACATCCTCGCTTACTTTGTTTGATAGTTTTCAACTGAGACCTTGTATCCGCAAAAAAGACAACCCACACCGTGTCACAGCCCACGCATCGGTCTCGACGGCTGAAGACTAGCTGTCTTTTACGCGCGTCATGCCAGTAGTCAAGCTTTTTCTTTCCCTAAATATCACACCGCTTCATTCAGATGTCTAGTTGACGTGGTTTCTAACCCTCCCTACTCCACCATCAACCAATGTGATGGTTTGTCATCGACCGTAGAGATTTCATCGTCCTGACTTGTACGTATGGCGCAGTTTGTAACAGTTGTTGCATGCATCACACGCACACACACTCACGTACTCAAGTCTAATGATGGCTACAGTTTGGACGCGGTTGTAACCTGATGTAAAGCAACACTTGAATAAACATCTTTCGTCGAATCCTATCACGTTTATTCTTTTCGTTGTACAGACCTGAGTTGACCAAAAGTCCCAAACAAACTAAGGTGATTAGTTTACTTTTCCAGCAATCGATCGAGCCTTTTGCTCGGGCCTTTGCAAAAGACCTTTTTTTCTTTGTTACACCTTCGATGACCTTGAACCAAATGTTATTATTCTGTTTAAACAAACGGCAAGTTAATAAAAATCAAACACGATTCGCATGACTTGGGTGATCGTGGTTCATCTATCTTGAGAGACGTGAGTATTTTTCAAAATTGCATAATTGGGCATCGCCCAAGAAATTTGAGGCATGACTGACTGACTGAATCGTACAACACATGCGTGGTGATCTGCGGAATGCACTTGAATGACCGTACTTGGAATGGGATTCATAGCGAACCGCATCCCCAGGGGACGCAGTTTTTGGGGTAAATCAGATTGACCAATTATTAGTCAAAATTCGTTCGGACTCTCTATACGGGAATGAGTTGTACCATCACCATACAAAACGTGACCAATCTAGTTGTTTGGTTATCGGCAAGGCGGTAAGAGGGGGGGGGGGAGGTGATACCACTTTGTGCGCCTGACTCACTGTGTTTCTGACGGATACCCTAATAATGCAGTTACTCAATGTGGTGATCCGGGCCTACGAGATGACGCCTACCTTGGCGCGTTACATTTTTTGGATCAATGCGATCAATCCAATCTCACGCGTGACGTTAACAACGCGCGTGGGTGTCACTGCTTCTGACTTCACATCATAGGCAGATCGTAGCAGCCAATCAGATATCGTGCGGCCCAGACAGAAGCAGAACGATGCCAGCAATACTGGAAGGCGATTGGTAGAAGACCGGATGACCAATGAGCTTGTTGTGTACATATTATTTAATCCCCTTTATTTCTTCCAATAAAGCGTTATATTCCGAAAAGGCGATGCTGGTCAAGGAGACTTATTTATTGCAGAATACAGATTGAAGGTCACTAATTTTGCATGCATAACACGAAAAGCTCGTCAGAAACATGCCTTTGCAGCACATCGCGACACATGAGACAATGGGTAGAGCAGGCAGTGTTTATTCATGCCAAATATATTACTTCGTCCTTGATGGTCTTGTTCTATTTTTAACCACCGAAAGTTACCGACTACTCACAAGTGAGTAGTATCTTACAACAAAAGGAACTACTATTCCTGTGACCTATTCCCCGCGTCTCAGTCACATGGGATATTACGTGCTAGTGCCAGTGTAGTCCAGTGCTTGCGTGATGCGGTCCGTGACAGCTGATCCTTGATTCGTGACCCGTGATTCGTATTACGTGGTTCGCGTTCCGAGTTCTGTGCGTATCACTTCTATTTTTACAATCACTACACTGAATAGGTCCCCTGAACAATTCCTCGTAGGACATTATCTAAACTAACAGGATTGATCAGACAATTTCTGAGCTGTGACATAGATTGACAAACTCTTCGGTTTTGTTTTGTGGAGTTGATTGAATAAATAAACCAAGACACAGGTTTTTCAATCTTCTCTATCGATGATAAGAAATGAACATCATGGTAAACTGATTACTATTACTGTATGGTTGATGAACAGGGCTGATAAAAAAATCAGCATCGGTAGTTTACGTTTAGCTGCAACTGGTTTGCATTATTGGTATGGACAAAGAGGAGAAGGGCACCGCCAACATGACACCCAAGAGAGACTTTCGCTCACTCAGCGTGTGCGTAATCCCGGCAGTTTAACAGTTAGAATCGCACTGAATATTCGTCACTGGGTGCAGTGACACCGAAACAAAGAGAAAAATTGTGATGGAGTTAGCAGTAGAGGTTAGTTTATCGGAAGGGACTGAATGGCTCATATAAAAAAGAACAAGAGCAGAACATCGGCCACGAATGTACTATCTTATTGGTTCCCGTGTTCATCTTGTCATACATAGTAGTTAAGAATGTGCCACTGCACTCGGGAAACTGTGACCCGTCCTGACCGTATGCATACGGAATCCAGAAATAACCAGCCGACTGAAAACGGTGTTAACAAGACAGGTATGTTGCGCTGAAACTAAACAGTATTTTTGTTCAATGTTGATTAGTCAAAGGTGTAGTGGTTTGTGAGAAGTGATTTCCATTTTAAGAAGTTACTGTTTATACAACGCGTTGTCACAATAGTGCACAAGTTTTCAGCGGTAAATTTTCGAGGTAGAATTGTGTCTGCTGGTTGATTAATGGGACATAATGGATGTTGCGATTCTCCCTTGACGACACTTAAGTAGAATGACCTTGCTCCGATTCGATGCTTCAACATGAAATGATGACCCGGACAAATGGCAGTTCGATGATGAGAATTGTGTGAATGTTGTCGCTCGTACGTTTGCATACAACTTCGGACGCTATATATGGGGAACTGTTGTCCAGTGTGATATTTATTCTGTCATGAGCGACCATCCTTGAATAAGGCAATTTCAACTGTCTTCTCCCACGAGGTCTTAGAGCCCCTGTGTTTTGAGCTAACTGACTTCCATCTGTTAGGCACTCGTGTGAAGGCGTCTGGCAGATTTTTAACTAACCAGTTACCATGGATGCTGAACTTGATAGATTTTGAGCGAATCGTGGAAATAATCGACATTTATTCTCCATTGGAGCGCCGCTATTAGGCCATTTAGCTAGTCCAACATATCTGGTACATGTTTATCGCCTAGTGAATTCACCTCAGTCAGTGATGAGTGAGATTTTACCGACCTCATGACATCGTGTTTCTTTGACCAAACTGCAGCAATCGGAATAGATACGAGTCCTGAATCATGACTCCTAATCACTGATGAAGCACAGAATCGTATTGGCAGTCAGTCGCCAGAACCACCCGTCACCGAGAGACAGGAGGAAGGCCTCAGAAATAGCAGTTCATTTATTGAATGAACACAATGGGATTAAATGGTATGTGCAACGAAACGTCATTGGTTAAATCTATATTCCCCAATGGTCTGCTTGTATTCTCGACGTCGCACAGCTTCTGTTTGAACTGCACGACTTGCGATTGGTTGACACTATTGGCCCATGGTTCGCTGTTCAGAGCCCGTCGCATCTCTCCTCTTGGTTGGCGTATTCGCGGAGGCTAGAATCATCACTTAAACGTGTACCAATATTTCTGATGGAATGCAGTTGCTTTACATTACTCATGGACGAAACATCGATTATCTCCCATTGCGGTTTTTTACCTGTGACAGTGTTATAGTCTCCGGTTGACTCGTTTTGTATCGGGCTGTGTTTTATTAGGCGGCCACGTATGTACAAGCGTGAGACTTGCAGTTCAGCAAATAAAAAAGATCTTAGCTGATTCCAAAGCAGTAAGATAAACATCAATGCGCCTATGCGTGAAAGTAACCGCTCAGATAAAACTATCTTGCGATTCGGCTTTGGTCCGATCTTTCCTAACCAGTAAGCTGAATATGTAGGGCACTGGTTAATTCCGTACAAGTTTCTTCCTGATGGGACTAGCGTGATGATGGGAGCCAGCTGTGGAGAAGGACCACCATTTGTAAAGATACGTAGGAGCTAGGAGAATTTCGTAGGCAAAATTTGTCACGCAGTTGCGTGTAAATCCCAAACCTTATTTATCGGTTCTACCATTAAAGTATGGCAGGGATAACTAATTAAATGTATATCTCGGCGTAACAACTTGAAATCTATTTTCGGATGGACTTGGCGGAACAATACAGTAAGATTGGTTAAACGCGTTGAAAAACAAATAAGGTCTAAGGTCGGGGTTGACAGAAAAACTTTAGAGTTTGAAAGAAAACGGAGGCAATTCCTGTTCACAATCCTTATTAGGGGTAAACAGTTAAGACTGATTCTCCAGGCGCTCCCGATAGATTTCCTTTTGCTTAGCTGGAAGGTTCTACAGGTGGTTGGGCTAGTAAAAAAATGCTGGGATGAGAAGAGCAAAGATGCATTACACACACTAAGCCAATCGGTTTCGAAAACTCCCTAAAAGTTTGCAGAATATTCGAGAAACCAACGAAATTTTCGTTGATTGATACTGCTCCGCATGAGGCTTCACCATTAGCATATGTGAGCACGGGTCAAGAGAGTTGCAGTGAATGTCAATGACACGAAAAGAGAACAGAAAAGAATAGAAGTACAACACTTTGAGGATCATCAGAATTACTTAATTAGAAAGAGTTTCCGGTTGGTCTAGTTATTTGGACATATTCAGAAAAATCGAAACAACAGGCGCTGCAAATATAGTAGATGGGTAACCGAAAAAGTGTCCGAGAATTCTAAAACAGGCGAATATAGTTGTAGTAATGATAATAGTAGCTAGAAATGAACACAATACACTAATCACGGAATGCGAATTACTGATTGGTAGTCACGGACATCACGTAAGCACTGGACCACACTGATACTTGCACGCAATATCCCATGTAACCGAGACGAGAGGAAAAGGCCACAGGAGTAGTTCGTTTATTGAAAGAAATAAGGGGGATTGAATAATATGTACAAGAAAGCTCACTGGTCAGCTGGGCCTCTGCCAATCGCGTTCTACTATTTCTGCCGTCTTTCTGCCTTTGTCTGGGCTGTACGGGTTCTTATTGGTTCGTACGATCGACCTATGGTATGTAGTTCAGAGTCCGTGGCACGCACGCACTTTGCTGACGTCACCCTTTAAGTTTGATTGATCATAGTTGTCCTAAAACTGTGACTTGTGGCTCCAGGGTAAGCGTCATCTCGCAGGCTGGGATCACCACAGACTGTCCATGAACTTGAAAAATCTGAGCTATGTGGATATTTTGATTTTTATCAGAGAATGAAATCGTTAAAGGTTAATTTTTTGATTAGTTGTGCTTTTTTTGTTCAATACTGCATTCAAACAAATTTGTTGCACTGCCGCACTCCAGTAACTTCTTTTCTGAATCGTCACATAAATACCGAACCATTATAACCAAATGTATTTAGGACATTTGGCAAACTAGTGGAATTTCGTGTGCGAAACACGGTGAAGTAATCACAGAGGAAAACGGATTACTGCCTACCAACTAATTTCCTCTAAAATAGCACTTGACGCTACTACATATCCCATACAACTGTGTCCTACAAAAGTATATATTTGGTTACTTGCACCGTCTACAGCCCACTACCGATCTATTATTCTCTATCAGGCGAGGAGAATACAATCAACTGAACTCCGACTGGGGTATCAATTCGACTTAACACAGATTATTTCCGATTTTCCTTACACACTGGGGTGATTGACGGTGGACGGTTTTCTGTGCTGAGAATCCATTCCTCTATGTTTGGGTAAGAGTGAAGCTATTTTTGAATTGGATTTGACAGAAATTAAACTTTTCAAAATCACCCGTTCGAAGCCTCAGATCTCCTCGAAAAGTTTTCCACAATGATAAAACCAAAAACACTTTATTATTGTTAGTACTGGGACCAATCAGAGTTTGCTGATAAATCATTGGATCAAATTGTTTCAGGGATTGAACCGAACACGGTGTAAAACTTTGTTCTGATGCCATTCAAAGCTGTGAAAATGCACCTGTGCTACTGTGAAGGCCATATACGAGGTACCAAAGCCTAAATCATTCAGTACACGGTCGAACCATCATATTATGATTAGCCGCCATTTTCAAAAATCATTGGGTACTTGTGTATTTTCGGAACTTTGTAGTGTTTACATTACATCTCGTCCATCTGGTATCATTTACGCCATTTATATCAACTAATAAATGAAACTTTCTTTTTCAATATTGCAGTACACATGATGCACTTCTGTTGCGAATAGTACCCCGTTTTTCCAGATTCTCGCGTAGTTCGAAGTTGAACTGCTGTGTTCCAACCGGTGTTTGACGAAACTGTCGTTCCACAGCCTTAGATAACCAAACTAGGCACTATCACGTATTTGCAAATGTGACTAGGGTAGCTAGCATACTAATTGATATTACTGTACCGCTTCTTCCTGTTCGAATAGCAGTTGAGAAAAGAAGCAGCCTTATGGAAACAAGTCGCATTTTTTTCAGCTGAATATCGATTCAATCATGAGGTCATTATTGCACGTTAAACATGCCCGTTTATCTCGAGATCCGCGGATAAAAAAATGTTCACTTGGATGATGATATGATAGACTTGGAATTGAAGAAATACACCAAAGACTGAAATGATATGAGCCATTAGCCCAAGAGCATGTATTTTCGTGGATTGAGTTTGTTTTGTCCCAAATTTGGTAGGCAAATGAGCGCACAACGAACGAATCAGTAAGTTTATTGTAAACAGCAAATATGTAGCCGGTACACAAACCGGGCAACAAGTAGGAACAACCAGCGTGTAGGAAAGCAGGCAGGCAGGCAGACAGAGTCCGGCTCACACNNNCCAGCATTCAAACAGTCAGTCAATCGATCAACCGATCGATCGATCAATCAATTTGACCACAGGCATGCATGAACACAATTCACTCAGTTGTAAGCCATAACAGAGCTATTTTTTGACGGCCTGATATGCCAACTTTCTTCCAATGCACTTACTGGCCACATCGACCTGGTTTATGAGATTCATGTCAGTTTGTGCTTGGCTCAGTTCTCTATCACATTTTGAAATGTTCTCCCACACACTCTTTGATCATAAACTTTATCATGTACAGAGGACGCCAAATCAGTGAGGGAGCCAAGGCAAGCCTTTATAATTCACCGGTACTTTCCTAAACACGCAAGTAAATTCACCATGATCTACCGTCAGCAACATCGAGTTTAGCGTAGTAATAATGACAATTTATAGCTCTACATTTGTGGTCCTCGAAGGAATTCGTTGCACGTGCTTGAAAGGAAAATGGCTGGTGTCGGTCGTCCTGATGAACTAACACTGTTCCATTACCTGTGCCACGCCATCGTCGAGGTACCAAAAGCAAACTAAAGCTTTCGCAAGTACTTCTGCCCCGTTTGGAACTAAGTAACTAAATTTGGGTCACCGAGGGGAACACAAACGGGGCACGTTGTCCGCAGTATATGTACTCCAAACTATTGAAGACAAGTAGAACAAACTTTGTCACAGTGGGCACTGACAATCTCGTTTGACTAACTCATGCCGTTTTGATAATGAAAACGTACAGCGTTGCATTCATTATTCAGGAACTGAAATTGAATGAACGTTCGGCGGTGATTCCTTCTTTTCAAATGCTCATAGACGCCACTTACACGGGGTATTAGCGAACAACGGTATTATGAGCGGAATGAACTCAGATGAATGATGCATTCGCGGGAGAGTTATCAACCAACCTCATCCCAGTTGCCGTTGTCTATCGAATTCCACACACTTCAGTGAGGTTCTGTCTTCCACCTCACATTGTACGCAGCCTGTATTTTGCACCAGGAGCAAACTTAACACGGTAGAGTAGCTGACTGACTACTCCAGCTTCAGCCTTTCTTATGCAAATGACAAGTTATTGGTCTGACCACTTGATGATTAGGATTTTTCTAGGTTGTACTGGTCCTAAACTCAGTTGCCGAATCTAAACGGGACCTTGTGTGTGGATGTTATCGCTTTATCCGAGATTTGTCGACCAGGTGAGATTTAAGTGTCAAAAAGCAAAATATGTAAACTTCCAATATTGCTTCCTCGCCTAGAATGAGGTTCAAAGTTTAACCACCGCTACCTATACTTTAGTAGCACTTTACACTTGGAAGTTGCAAAACACATGCTAAAAATACCTACGTTATTACTCAAATCATTGAGAAAATCTTGGCAATTACCAAGACCTGCACTCAGAAATACCATGTCGTTTGCATAATCCAGATCAAGTAACTTGCGAATGACGCTGTTATTGTACGATGAAAGCTGATTTGAGAATAAAAGAGAGGATGCAACCTTGACTTGGTGAACTTCAGGGAGAACAACTGCGAGCTTCCACTGTTAGCAAATAGCAAATAGCAAAATTTGAATTAAGCCTCCCTGAAACATCCTTTCAGGGGAGACAACGCTCCCAACTGAGTCGAAGGACAACTTCAGGTCACGAAATGAAGAAATTGTGGGTCTACGAAAGGGTTGTCTGACTTCCATAATCTGATGGAGTAGAAATGCGTTCAATGCATTCCTAACGAGTTCTAAAATCAACGTGATCCTCACGCATGCACCGCCACTCGTGACAGACACTAGATGGATCATTATACCAGTGAGAAGATTAAGGACGATGTTGACCAAATGTTACTCTGTCGCGCTAACAAGAGCACCTGAAGTATCGACTGCAAACCATTAAGATTACCGGTTCACACTCTTCACTTTGAACGCCTTCAGTCTCCCAGACTAAACCAAGAAGTTCCGTCAACTTGAAGATCATGGCTGAACCTCCAGCCTTAAAAGCTCATAAGTAAAAGTGTGGTAGTCGAAATAGGCACAAATTAGGAATCACGAATCTCAGTCGCGAATAAAGCACGGAATGGCACCAGCAATCACAGGCTGGACTCTCTCGTCATCGAGATGCAGAAAAAAGATCGCGGAAGTGGCGGTTCGTTTATTGAGAGAGATCAAGTAATGTACACAGAAAAATTAATGGTAAAATGGACAACAACCAATCATCATCTTTGTTCTTAAAATAAAATAGCTTCTGTTTGAACAGTATGGCCACTGATCAGTCAATACTTTTGTCCTGTGATTTGATGTCCAGAAATTGGAACGCTCAACCGCTTGGCCGGCGTCAATTCGGAGAGTTGACTCACCACAAAATCCCAACCGGACCAGAGGTGTTATTCTTTTTTTCTTTATCTCCGGGTAACCTCCATTTTAGAAAAAAGATTGTCATGAGTTGGCTGTAGTTCTCCCTTTGAAGCAGGATCTGGTAAGTTAATATTGACTGTGAACAGTGGACTTTCTCCCTAAACTATTCTGTCCGTTTCTCAAGAAAGTGGTACTGAATAAGAATCCGCGTATTGTCGGACTCCTTAATTACCTCACTGTTACCAACAGCCACCCCCTCTTCATCTCTTTACACTTTGCCAACGATCAATTCTCGCGTTCATTCCTCAGGCTCTTAATGAGTTGCCATTTAGTGATTTGCATGCTGTGCAAAATTTGACACATGGAAGAATGGTTGTGTGAGCGCTCCGCTAAGCAGCGGAGGTCGAGGAAATCCGCTGCTTGTGTTCAAATCATGTTCCCGAACCCACTGTTGTTCTTATCGACAATAGGATAGCTTCCAGTGTTCCTTGCGCCCTTTGGTGGGTGGCTGATTTGATAAGCGATGAGCTAGTTTCCATTTAGAAGGAGGTTTGTAGCCGTCGCTGACACTGTATTGTAGGCATCCATTTAGGACAGTTTTAGTGCGGTTTATATCAGACGCTGGGAAAATCGGGCTCACAGCAGTGCATGGTTCGTAATCGTGCATGTTGACTAGTAAGATCTGCAATCTGAAACGGATCATTCTCTGTGATAGCTGATGGCAAAGTGATCAATCTGAGTCTACCTCTGAGAAGAGTCCACGGATTTTCACTTATGGTGATGTCGTTTCTTTTAGGACAAGTCGTTGCTTGATCGGAGCAATCTGTGTTGCGCGTAAAGTCTGAGGATACCATCTCCGTTGTTTTTCCGGTTAGCTGCGTTGCATATGGGTCATCTTTCTGATTCATCCGGGGTTCCGATCTGAGCACTAAAGTCGGTAGGGATTTCTACAAGGTCCATCGAAG
>UZAN01040162.1:77323-89026 GCA_900618425.1 Echinostoma caproni
GATGTTCCGATTGGATGTCTCAAAACAGAGCCGGGAGCAGGCTGACATCCTGACAGTTTCAATGTAGAAATGAATACTACTGAGTCGACCCAACGTCCACTTAAAACAGTTCTCGAGTGCAGTGCAGATTTAAGTTCACGTTTGTTTTTCTCAGGAGTAGGGAGCAACGGATTTTGTGAACACGATATGAACCAACCATTTATCGCAATATTTATATATATATATATATATACATATGTATATAGAAGAAATTAAATGAAAATGAAAAAAGAAACAGAAGGCGATTATTCGTGATTCTGCTCACAGGCTTTAAACTATTTGTCAATTTTCTTTCGGGGATGTGAGACAGATTGATTTGTACGAATTTTTTGTATGAATCATGGCTGCATTTTGTTTTGTCTCAGGGGACACTCAGGCCTGTTCTTTTCGGACAAAGACAATTTATTCCATAAGAAAACCACATTTTCTCCCTCTCCCTCTTTCTTCCTCGGTTGGTTTTTATCAGCAACTCAGTATACCAAAACTACGGATACTCTGTCACCAAATATCCACCTGCCTCATCTGCAATGTTCACAGAAAATTACTGCACCATGTGATTGAAAAGACCAGCAAATCGACTTTCTATTTCTCTCCAGATTTGTTTATTGTTGCTCCAAAATGATTTCTTTATTCGTCATTTGAGAAGACGCAACTAATGTGCTTTATTTTTCGGTCACGTGCATAACCCAGATTTAGGACAACCAGTGTGTGTGTGTGTGTGTGTGTGTGTGTGTGCGAGTGCGGGTGCACTCGCAGCGGTTTTATCCTGCAAGCATTTCAACTTGCATAATGGGAGTAGGCAATAGGCTGGTACCTTCAGCTGTAAAAATAGGACAAGTGGCACTGGTCAAGTACAGATATCGTTTCCCTAATAGGCACCGAATTTTTCCATCACTTACGAATCCGTACATTCAGATTTGTCATGGGACTTACTGGTTCCGAACACGTCAAAATTTTCTATAGTTTATTCTTTTATTTATTGTTTATATTATTCTGTTCTGTAGTTAAAAAACGATAATTGATGAATTGAAGAAACTTTAACGTTGGACTGCGAGACTCTGGGTGTGATTTGAGTGAAATCAGAAAAAGCTTCATGCTCACGGTTGAGTAATAATTTAGTTTTTACAACATGTCTGTAGATAGGAATGTCTTTACAGAACCGGGTAAATTAGGGGTAAAATTAATCACAACATGGTTCATTTCAACCAAGCGAATAGTAATGTGATTCAGTATAACCTTTCTTTTGATCAACAAACACGTGGAACTACTTGAATCCCATTTTGGTAACGGGAGTTATCTTGATTAGTTTCTAAATGACAGTCAGACGGGCATTGAACATGCAAGATATTGGAAACGAAAGAGATTCTGCACGTTCTTTGAGTTACGAGGGTGGTAATTCATCCTGACCATAAAATCGATTTAACTTGATTGTTTAGCGAAGTTGCAGCACCGAAGTGAGTTCGAAAATTAGTGGTAACTTAGAACTAGTAAAGACCGACTAAGCTATGCCTTCGGATACCAGACTGAACTCAAAGTTCAGTTTTACAGCGTCACTCTTCGCCTCGGAAGGATTATTACTTATATTTCACACACGTCTGAGACCAGACTGTGTACAAAACAAAGCATGGTACAATAATCTTTTGATAAAAAAAAGCGTTCCATGATTTGCATGGGGGTCGAATGCAGTCAAGTTACTCAGGTTAATACAGGGGAATTGGCTTGAGGAATCCACAACTGGAGCCCTTGGCTAGCCAAAGCCTGACGCACAAGTCAGCGGGACTGTGTGTGAAAACCGCAATCCACTGTAGGCCGGTGTCCAGTTCATCGGATCATACGCCGTTTAGACTAGGTCAAACGTCTAAGGTGCCCAGTACTCTTTGATACCCAATGGTACCGGTGATCAATGTCACAACGGGGAAGGTGTGCGTGACTCGTACGCCTCCAATTGGTTGGTTTGGAATCAGTGTTTTGTCCAAATCCCTTAGGTGAACTACCAGTGGTGGTTCACCAGCCCAGTTATAGGGGCTATAATCGGATTGCGGCTTGTTATCCTCTCATTCGGGTGGGAAAACACTTCCGCCACGAGAAGGCGGTGAGTGGGCCTTCCCCAGCAGAGGCTATTTGAGACGCCTATTCGAATGGGAGCATTTCGCTAGATGCCAGGAACGAGTGGACAGCTGCAACCATAGGCACCGATCCCCGACCATACTGAGGCTTTCGGAGGCACGGATCAATAATAATGCCAAACAGGAGCTTCAAAAATGAGGCTCTGCTAGTCAACATCTACGTACAACTTGCTTATACCATTAATTTCAGATTAAATGAGCCTGTTAAGCCACCTAACTTAAGTTGCGTTCATCTTTTTCCGGTGATTGTCAGCTTGAGACATCCATGTGTGGGCCTTGCTGCTCATAACACCTATTGCTCATATCCAGTAGTCGTTTACAGCACTGGGACTTGTTAGCAGTTTCCTCTACGAATTGAAGGACCATGAAGTGGAGGATAACAGATGACGGAAACACAAGGTTGGGTCTCCGACTGGTTGATTCGAGATACTGCAGGACATAATAGCCAACCGATGGTAGTGGCGTTGTTGTCATTCCTTAGCAGGACAGGATGCCTGAAGAGATTTTATTTGTGTAGTTAGAGTATGTACTCAGTGTGTTCATCACATGGATTAACTCTTCCCCTCCTTCAAAATTGGTTCAATCTCTGTCCACCATACACATCCGTACTTTACGTATTTCATGAGCTTTGCGGCTATCAGTGAAGTTTGCTTCACGGTATTTCGTTCTACTATGATGATGTCGACCAGCGCGTTGGATCCATGACAAATCAAACAACATTTGGAGCGTGTAGTAAACCACATCAGTTTTCTAGTATGCCTCTGGAAGTGAGTAGCGGTGTCACTTAGTTCCACTGTGCAATCTTCGATATCACGGAAAAGGATAAACTGGCAATTTCGACTATACTGATGATATCACTGGTTTAAATATAAGTGACTACAGTTAGAAACTTGGTGAATTCCCGAATACTGAGTACCGAGTGTTTACGAAAATTATTAAACTGGCGTTTGACAGGCCTACAGAGAGATATCTCGAGTCTTTTGGGAAGGAGTACTAATGACTCTTGATGCAAAGATGCACACAGAAATGAAATGTCTGATATAATGGGAAAGTTTAAACAGTCCCATGGAGCTCATAATGAGAACACAAATTGGCAAACAAGCTTGTGTCTTAATCATGCTATTACAACACAATATATATATATATGACTAGTTACAGACTGAGATTTACTCGGGAAAGAAAAAAGATAATTAAAGTATTCGACAGTTTGTATCATAATTGGTCTCCAATTATCACTAATTTCATGTTTCTAGAAAAGTCACTTGTCGGCAATCCGACCATGTGAGCTTGAGTGCTAGCACAAATTGTTTCTGACCACACAGAGGGGAGTTGTGAAGACGAATACTAACTACGTCTATTGTAGCAGGAAGACGAGACGGCACGTTTCTAAACTGTTCCGTTTTAACTCTCTATACATGGGTCAGAACGCTTCGGTCACGTTTACTAGGCGTATTTATTGTGTGTTTTAATGGCATGATTAAGACACACTTAAAACCAGCTTGTTTGCCAATTTGTGTTCCGATTAGGTTCCTTTCTCCTGGGTAAATATTGAAAAAAAATTTCACGGAGATTATTCATATCCACATACGTGTGGAGACTTTTGGACGGACAACAATAATATAGATCGGTAATATGTTTACAGAATGTGAAAAACACACAGAGGATTCTTGCAGTAATCGGAATAGACTCGATTCTCAGTCACAAATAAAATACAAAATCGCACTGGTGATCATGTACCGGAATCTTTCGTCACCAAGATGCAGAGAGGTCACATAGCGCCAGCTATTTGTCTGCTGAAAGAAATCGATGCGATTATTATATGAGACGTAAATAGAAATATCATTGGGCAAACGGGCATCAACCAATCGTCTCTTTTGTTCTCCGAGTCCCGCAGCTTCTGTGTGAGCTGTATGGCCTTTGAGCAGTCGATACCTTTGGTCCGTGGTCCCTTGTCCAGAAGCTGGAATGCTTAGTCACATAGCTGGTGGTATCTCGGGAGGTTTAGTCATAATAATTGTGTCACGGAGACATTACTTTTCGCAGCTTTTTCGTGGAAGAACTTCTTTTGCTCATTGTCTTGAATGGTCTTCGCAATACCGAGTTCCGGATTGTCTTAGTGCGTAAAATCAATTTATGTTTGGGAACAGTTGGCGGTTAGCTACTTAGCCATACACGGTTCTCTAGAATGAACAATCACAGTAAATAAAATCAAACTTCGTTTGTTCATCAAATCTGGTAGAAAAATGCACCAAATGATGAGGAAAGACAAATCAAAGTGACAACACTAAAAAGCTTGTACGGAAGGAGTCACTTTGTGCAGTCCCGCAAGATGTAGATGTACGCAGTTGATTTGCCCCATCACTTGTAAACACAACTGACAACTCTTTCTCCCATCAATTACGGTAGCTCATGGGACAGTCAGCGTGACGCTGTTCAACTATATAATTTCATTTGGGAATCGATCCGTTCAGCCATAGTTCTTGATGATTCCTACGTTGTTAGACTACTTTCTGCATGTGATGATTGCCATACTGTCGACTTCCAACCTTAGAAAGCAGATATTGCTTGCCACAATAAAAGGAATTCAAGTTTTCGTTTCTTGCACTGCGCTGACTGAGACCACATTTGGACCGCCTACACGTGAGTATGTTGTTCCGCCAACAAGTCTTTTAATTATTCGCCTATTTCTCACATTCTATTGGCACGTGGAGTTTTACCGCGTAACCGGAATTGTGATCTCGCAAACGTTCTGGCGTACGATAAAAAACAGATGACCCTCAAATCAATCAGCTGTGGGTTGATGCGCATGGTGTTCGTATTGGTAGTGGTGGTAATGTTCGTGGTGATGGAGGAGAAGAAGGATGCAAATCGTATTGATTTATCAGCGTCAGCAGTGCTGACTTGTAGAGAACACACAGAGGGTACAAATTTTTCATCACATAAAGAAAAGAAAAGCGTAGTACAATAGTTATCATTTTGCAACTACACTTCCTGATCCATTTGATAATATGTTGAAATTCTGCTCTTGAAATCTATAAAGTTTGGTTCTGTCTGGGGTTGTTAAAAGTGTGACTTTGTGAAGGTTCATGTTGATTCGCCTCGTACTAATTTTTCTCTCTCAAATCCATCGCGGCTTGTCACGTTACCCTTCCGCTGTTTTTGACATTAGCCTGCTTGCCTGTCTGTTTGGCTACCGGGCAGGAGGACTGAACCGTATCCTGACACAGTTTTTCGCATGCATTCTGGTGTTCCCTAGGGTTGTTTCTCTCCAGATCAGTAGTGTGTCCCGTATTTGTTTTTTTCCCGAGGTAAGTGGTTTATCCATACCATTGTTCCAATTGGTCTGCATCTGTTTCCCCAGCTACCGTCGATTGCTATCATTTATCAAATTCTGGATTCCATGAATTCCGTGGTATAATAAGGAACTACAACAAATCTGTTCGGAATAGATTCTGCCTAGTCCCCAGGATTTATGTTGGTCATGTGGAGCTAGCTATCTTATCTGGATTGACTGAAAAGTTATCGGGAAATGGTTAGATGCCGATCGAAACGTGTGGATATTGACCGTAAATCAGTTGCAAAGTTCCCCTCTCCAGGCTTGGGTTTAGATGGTTTATCCGAACACACAAACATTTGGCGTTTACAAGAATCTGCCTATCTGACACGTGTGCTCGCTCAATTAAGCTAATGGAGTCATTGTGAAAACCATCGGTTATTCTGAAACCGATAGATGTCGTGAATGATGGTCGGGCACCATACACAACTAACAAGACGACTACTTGTTACGTGTTGGGAGCTAATGGAAAAGGGTGTAGGGGTGGTGAATTGAAATAAATCCGAGAGAGAAGAAAAGGGAGAAGGATAGAAACAGAGTCTCGGCAACGAGGTGCACAGGTGAAATAGTAGAAAATAATGTCTGAAACTATGATCGAGAGAACCGAAAAAGAACGGGGATGACGGCTTAAGCGCGATAAACGATCTGTAGCTGACTATAAAGATGAGGTCGGGATACTTCAGCCGCAGAACTGTACATCAATGTGTGTGTGTATGTGTGGTTCCTAACAATCCAGCTGATTCAGTTAGAACAGTACAAGAATGAAGAGTTGTGGCATTCGACAGCATCTTTTCCTAATGTGCCAAATGAGCATCCTCCTGATGCGGGGACCATAAATCATTGCACATAACAGAAGATGAACGCGTTTCACGACTGCATTTGATCAATACAAGTTTGTCTTCCAAACAGCCCTCTTTATTAGAATAAATTCTGTGCTCCAGTACACTCACAGCTATCACAATCCCAGTCCTCTGAACTACATCGGCTACTGCCAGTCGTAACGATCCTCTGTCAGGATCCCGTGGATCCAAGTAAGAATCCGTCAAACCGGAAGACTTGTGGTTGCAACAGAGGATATACTACTACGCGCTACCGTAAAAATGTATTAAAGCACAAAGGTTGCACAAATTAGTGAGCACAAACGGATCGAAAGCGAAAATGCTCATGCGGTAGCAGTTCACAGTTAGTCGAGCTGAAAACAATCAATAAAAAAAATGCTCCACCCTAAAAGTAACTAGAATCGAAATGCTTTTATTAGTAACTGCAAAAGTAACACTAGCTCTGCTGCACAAGATATGATGACATACTACCAACTGCAGGATTGATCTAAATCCCACAGCTATCAATCTATTGTCATAAATTTCTGTTTCTGACGAAGTACTGTTGTTCTGCTCACTTTCTCTGATGGTGAGCAGTTTTTTCGCTAGTCCAAATCCCATGAATGAAGATCTGTATAAACCGTGTTCAAACAAAACCTTAAAATATACAATCTATCCCCGAAGCCACGAGATATTAGTTCGGGTATTTGTTCGAACGGGCAATTCCATAGCTGATAATCTAAGTAATCTGAAATATATCGTTTAACAAAGATACAACTTGCGGTTGTGTTAGTCTTAAGGTTTGGTTCTTGCGTATACAGATGTTGATCATACTCGTGCAACATCTCTCGCATTTCGGAACTACATTTCAGTTCCTAATATTATGTTTATGCGTGTATATCGATAACTATGGTTGAAGTGTATTTATTCCCAACTTCATCTCCAACGTCTATATTCAAAGTTCTCTTTTATCACGGTATGAATTTGCGCGATCTTGAGTGCCGCAATAAAATGCCTAGTAATTTGAAAGTCACAGTTCAGATTTGGAACATATATTATGCAAAGGAAAGTATTGATTTTACCAGTAAATTCAAATTGCGTCGCCCGTCGCCCGCCTGTCGTTTAGTCTGCTGTGTGCACAAATCTGTGTATGCTTAAACTTCTTGCACTGATAAAGGTTTTCGGTGACTATCACTCTCAAAATATATCCGCGAAAGTCACGTTTTTTTACTGATGAAGGTTAGTATATCTTCTCGCTTGAGGTTGTTCTTAGAAAACGGATTGATCTCATCAAATATTATTTTTTTCACAATTATGTAGTTTTTGGAGGGGTCAAGTCCAATGTCGAATTCATTCAATCATCGCTTAGAAAGTGAGATTTGAATGTAATCGTAAACTTTTACCTGCGTTATCAACAGGCATCAGTTAGCTGCCTCGACATTGACCATCAGTGGTTAGGGTTAGGCATGTATTAGACGCAACTGGCAAATTATATTCGACTGTCAACTTAGCGGAGTCCTTGAAAAAGCAACTATCTCCAGTGCTCAAAAATGAAGAAGGGCAACCGGAATATGAACGAAATAAAAGTACTATACTTGTGTGAAGTCTGAATCATTCCGATAAATAAATTCTAGTTATGTTTCTTTACTGTGGTTTTGTTATTTTATAACTGATGCGTCAGCAACCGTCATCAAAATGGAAAAATTGTACATTTTAATAGCATTCGACTAGTAGAAGCACATACAGGTGGATACGATTACAGATATGTTGCGTCTGATCTGGGGCAATATCACATTCAATCCAGTGAATGAGACTCGGAACTAGAAGTGTTCAAAGGAACAAATGTGATGAAAGTCAGGATGTTGCACGAGTTTGATCGATCTTTGTTTTGAGTTATACCTGAATCGTGAACAGTAAGTAATTTGCCCACACCGCCTCGAAATCAACATATTTTTATAGATGGGGAAGATTTAGGAAACAGTATGATCATTTTTCATGGTTTGCTCGCACAAAGACTTGACTCATGTTAAAGACCTTAAGTAATCACCTGGTATGGGGTTGAGTGAATAGTTTGTTCTGAAGCACACAACAACACGTGACTCATCGATCATGATGCACGACAGGTTGTTGACAGGCCGTCATCCAAGATGTCCTCTTGTTGCACATAAATAGTTCCCAAAGTACAAATTTTCGAAAGCAATGCACACTGGTGTTCTATGCACATGTTCGTTTGTCGTTGAAATAGGTAAACAGACATGTGGATGCAATAAAGTTGTCGCTTGATTGCGCAATTGGATAGTTATTCTCTATTTTATTGCAGTTTAAAAACAGAAATCTATTGTCATGTCAAATGCAAAGTAAGACAAACATCGAATTACAGATCAACCAAGGAGATATGTAAATCTAAAATATTGCGTTTTTGACAAGAAACAACAAAACAATCATGAAGTCATAATTCCGATGTATCATTTTCTGAAATCTCGACAACCACCTCTCGCATTGAAATAAACAGGAATGGCTGCGAACTCTTTGCCGAGCAATGTTTGTAGAACTATCTGTTTAATAAAAAGGTAAGTATGAATGAGATTAAAGAAGACAACTCAGCTTTCCAAATCGTTCTCTCTCCCACGTGCGATAATTATACAAAAAATTAAATTTAAAGCTATGTATGCCTAACTATAAACTCGACGCATACAGGAATGTATGCCAGTTCTCTGCTAATCAATCTTCCATTTGAGTTTACCCAAACTAGGATTTGATTCAACCAGTTAATCAATCGATGAGTAATTCTATCAGAACTTGTAAGCTTAAGCATAGGTATCTCATAAATACTGAACTTACATATGTGGATCAAATTTGATCTGTCCCATTTTTATCCCATCCAAGTTGAGGATACACAGGGCACTAGGGAAATAGGAATTTAAAGGCAAACATACTGTGTTGCCATTGGAGACACAAAGCACTCAACATTTCTGTTGGTCCCTATTGTCTGAGCGATTGTTCCAGGATCCTCTCATCAAGTTGTATCAAACACTAAGTGCATGTCCGATTGCCAAAATGCAGTAGGAGTATGGTGGTCTGTGTGTATGTGTGTGCTTGTTTGTGTGGCCCTTTGAATGAAACGAGGGGAAACGGGAAAAATGTGAAAACAGTGTCCATAGTGGGCATTATATAACCGGTCGGACAGTGCCTGGATGCCCTTGGCAAATGCACATTGCTTCAACAGATCCACAGCTATAAATTGATTGCATCGGATCAAGCAAGAATAGGTGAACGATGGAACGATTGGTCGGTGGTTTGCTCCACACTCGCGATGAGAGCTGCTCAGGAAACCGGAATCCCAAACGAGTGAAAACTATGTAAACTTTTTAATTGCGTCGCGTCCAGCGGCACATAAAGGTGGGTGAGCATAAACCGACTAGCATTTATTGTCTGTCGATCAATAAAATAAACAAAGCGTTAGAAAACATCGTTGATTGATTGGATCATAGCTTGTTTGTAGCAAACTGAGGAAGTGATCAATTGAGATAATATTTTCATAAGTCTTCATAGATTATTACCTCAACCAGTTCTTGGATTCGTTACCATTCTGTTTCACCATTGGTTTTCACAGTTATTTTTGAAAGTTATTGTTGGTCAAAATTTTGCAAAAAACAATAGGCTGCAGACGTAGGTCGTCTTCCGACCGAGAGTTTAAGGGAGTTGTACACACCATGGTATAAAACGGATTTTCTATGATAACTATAGGGATCTCACTCATAAAATTCGGAGTTAGGACCTGTAGGTTACTCCCAGTCAAAGCACATGATCAAACCAAATTCTTCCCTTCTGTCGTGTTTCATGTAACCCGGTTGGAATTTTCCCAACCGAGTCATAACCCAGGAAACTAGTGGGGATACGTGCAAGATATGATGCCTGCATTAGGCTCTCAAAGATGGTTTAGGTTATAGAGCGCCTAAGCAAAATGAACACTGACTTGAACAGCTACTCGGTGGCCGAGTGGGTAGCATGCTTGCACTATACTTGTGAGGTCCGGGTTCGATCCCAAGTTAGGTCGATGGATTCGCACTGCCGATGAGATCGAACCAGGTCGAAAAAGTCGTACAGCGAGTGCTTCCTTGGTTGTGCCAGGGCGAAAGGAAGTTAAATGTTGCTGTCTACCCAAACCTAATAATAACACACCATTTGAACAGTAATCAGGCATTTGGCGTAGCCTGTCACAATCATCTCTTTCGAATGACTCCGGTTTTTTGTTCTATGATTGGATGAGGCAGTTACAAAGTTAGCCCTTGTTAACCTTCCTTCATCTGTATTCAGGAGTAGCCCGTTTGGGCTTTAACCTTGCCAAGGTTTATGTGCCTGAGAGAGGTGCGTCAACAACCTGATCGTGATTATGGTATTATATCAGTAGCCAGTCCGTACTCATCTCCGACGCGAATTCAGGTGTGGCGACCGGGAAGAAAATCAATACCGCGTAGTATCGTTCTGTCTCCGACAAAACTCGAACTTGAAGCTTCCAGTTGAAAGCCAAACCTATTTTTCCCCGGGGGCACACGAAAGACGGACAACAACGTTAGCACATGACCACATCCAAAACATACTGTTGGCATGGAGTTGACCAACGCATGGTGTAGGATATGTTAGTGAACCCGTTGTGTTTCTTCGCGATTTCCCGCTAACCAAACAAGATTAATCACACTTTATATGGTGATGATACAGCTCATTACCGTGTAGAAAACCCATACGAACTTGGACTACTAATTTGGCAAACTGATTTATCACAGAAACTGCCTCCCCTTGGTATGTGGAATGCCACTGACCCCATACGGTGTGCAACCGTCAAAGTCCATTCCGCGTACATTGTACGAGTCGATCGGTCAGTGAGTCACGTCTCAGATGTCTTGGGCTATGCTCAGTTATGCACTACGGAAAAATATTGACGTCACTCAGGGTAGATGAACGGTGGTCACCAAGGTCATGTGCATCGTGATCAAATTGGAGGATCCATAATTTGGATAAGGAAGTCAGAAACATGGTCATCCATAGTCAATTCGATACAGCTGTCCATACCACATACTGCATCCTGCAAGATGATTTTTATAGTCAGTGGAGTGATAACCGTCAGACGAAGAGAAAATCGTTAATCCGTCACTTGTTTCAACGGAAGATTAGGACCCAGTACAGAGCTATCGGAGGTGTAACAAAGATTAAAACACTTTTACCAAGACCTGGGCACCAGTATTGGAAAGATTGCTGGAAAATTTCACTAATTAACTTAGTTTCTTTTGTGTTTTTTGGCCAACTCACTTAGGTACTACGAAAACAATAAACTGTGGTGATTCGGATCTACGAGATCACGCCTGCCCTGGAGCAGCGCGGTACAGTT
>UZAN01040163.1:2549-64987 GCA_900618425.1 Echinostoma caproni
CAGGTTGGACTGCTCAAACGTGTTTTTGGATCGTTTGAGCCGGCCTTGTTTCCACGTCTGTTAGCCACATATATCCGTCCATACGCCGAGTACTCAATTCAGGTCTGGAACCCAGGGATGCAGCGAGATCGGAAAGTGCTTGAACATCCGCAGAGAATGCCTATTAATCTGGTCTAAGGTCTACATTCCAAGGCCTATGGCAAAAGATTACAGCTCTTGGGGCTATACTCGTCTCAGTATCGTCAAATCAGAGGCGATATGACCTTACTGTATCGGATTTTCCAACAGCCCAACCATCCATGTAGATNNCATCAAAAGAGCCGTTTCGACTGCAGACTTCACTCATTTGCAGTCAAAGTGTGCAGCACATGGAACTCTCTACCAGCTCACGTGGTCTGTGCCCCAACATTAGTATCTTTCAAGCGTCAGATTGATGATGCTCTGGCAAACATCATGTTTCAACACCCAACTACATAACATATTCTCCTGTGCTCGTTAAAAACATTACATTACTTACTTTTACTTTCATGGACTAACTGTGATCTTGTGAATCATGTTCCGAACCAAATTGTAAATACCTATTGGGATTTGATAAACTAAGTCTTTGTAGGTTTTGTCCATAATAAAAAATTGAATTTGGATTTTGAATTCGATTCCGTGACTTAAGTCCATACATCTCCCAAAGACACTTTACTGGACAATCAACGATTCTGTGTTTCTCAAACGTCTTCATTTCGTCGATTTCTCTATTCCCGCTTTTGTCAGTCAACCAATTACGGCGCTGAATGAAGCGAATCATCATACTTTTCTTCTAGTCTACAAGGAATGAATCGGGATAACCCCACCCCCTGCTGAGCTTCCAACATCATTCGCTTCTCATTAAGTTCCTGTCTTTCTGACAACAAATCCTTACGGACTCGGTCGCATATCAATTCTGCTTACATTACGACAAAATGGGCGACATGAAGATTCAATTTTAAACTAGAATGGGGCCCTGGCATGACAAAAAGGCACAAGTGACTTCGTTGATTGGTTCTTTGGCAGGGTCTTGACCAGCGGGCTGACTCCTGGTAATTGGAACTCTAACCGAGTTCCACGAGCTAAGGCGCTGAACTCACCCGCGATCAAGGAGCAACAGCTACCAAACGCAGTGCCCGTCAAGCTTGGGGCCCTTGATCAAATGCAATTTGTATAGTAATTGGCTGACTGAACACAAAACCAAGGCCGGTCGCAATACACGTCCAATCACTGTACCGGGAACCTTCAATGCTGTAACGGATTTACCCTCAGTACTATAAAGTGACACACTCCGAAAACGAACCCCCAAATTCAGGCAAATAAAAACACGAGTTCGTTAATCTACGTGTACCGAGGTACAGTCATACTGACAATCTGCAAAGTACAAGTTTCGCGTTTATCTATTGAGCGGTGACCTTGTGTCGTCATAAACACATACAACAAAATGATAACATGCACTTACAAAGTCACAAATGTAAATCCCATAGAAGGTTGGATTCGGAGAAAAGTATAAACCCCTGCCTTCCCGTTATCTTTCTCAGTCTACTGTCTAAGGTTTTCATATTAATTAGACGCTCTCTGAAAAGCATCTTTAGATACGGAGCTGTATCTTATGAGGGGCTGGTTGATTCCATTATCAACCAACACCTTAAGGCGTGTGACCGTCTGTGTGACTCTATCTTGTCCAATGTATCACATCCTTTACACTCAGCCCTGTCTAGCTCCATTTCAACTTCTTTCACTCGCAATAAATTTAAACGTTTAAATACTCGTACCCTTGCTTTTCACAACTCCGTTGTAGCTCACCTTTATTGGTTTCTAGGGAACGAATATCAAACAAACTTATACACAGTCTAATATAAATTTTCATCCTGAAATTTTTTTATTTTTTAACACTTTCTCAGTGTCCTCTTCATTATCATCTAAGTAACTATTTTTCTTATCTTTAAACTCATTTTTAGTAGCATGTATGCCAAAGCAAAAGTGATAACATTCTTTTCATTGAAAATTCTGTCCCCATTGGATGAATAAAGTGCACTCTTCACTTGACTTGACGTGAGTATTACAGAAATCAATTTTAACGGAACACTAGGGAGAGATAATTACAATCACGCTTGCGTTTGGACTAGAGCAGTGATCACCTCAATTTCAGACGACAAAGTTACCCCTTACAAAAAGTTGACTTATACTGCACGAACACAGGTACACACATGCACACACACACACAGGCCACGGAAGAACAAAAATACGGGCACACGTACTGGGACAGAATTTGAGAGACAAGTGCGAAGTGAAAGCGCACAGAAAGTGGCACCATTTTGGTGCCAACTGGCGAAGGCGCCTAGAGGAAAACTGTGCATTTGAGATCTTTTAACGTACAGAGTTCTGAACACTACTACGATTCCTGGTTGATAAAACATGATGACACAATTGATTCATACCACTGTAAACCGTCATTTTTAACCCTCTAATCCACTTAAGTTCTCATCATTCCATCGTTAATACCAATGTTGTGGTTTTTTTAAATAACGCTTTTACACCTTCATACTCTGAAAACTTAGGGACTTAAATATTTTTCTACTCATGTTGTTGCATGCGTTTTGTCCCAATGGTGGTTGCAATGATTCCGGAATTAGTTTCTGCCTGAAAGCTACGAATTTCAGTTGAATTTTCCGGATCATTAAATTTCTTTCCAGAATCACTGAATGTTTCGAGTGTACTTCCTTTTATCGACTGTATCCGGAATAAACATTTTCCAAAAACTGTTATCCATAACTGAGTACTGCTTACATGTAGAACGTTTACAAGCCGTATCCATTCTTAATCTCTGAGCCCAGTTTGGGATTTTCCCTCATCAATGGCCTACTTTTATGAATAGCCATACCTTATATGTAGTTCAGTAAATCGCTTGCCTATTATGGTCAAACAATTTTTTATTGCATTCTATCATGGGATCAATCAAAAGGGGTGGGTTTCATTTATAGTGACGAGGACCAACTGTTGAAGCATGGGAAAACGGCAACTCAAGCCTCGGGACTTGCACTGACCAACCGTATAAGGTTGTGCTGAGTCAGTTGTACTATTGAGCTGGACCCGATGGAAGCCACCTACCACTAAAATTGAGTAATACTGGCGCTGTTCGAATCGCCCCGGCTGTCGGGGCCCAAAGAAAGCAGACGACAGTCACTTAAAAGGTCTGGCCACCACAACTAAAACCTGCCTACCACAATAACCTGAGTTACTCCATATTCAATAATCTCTAATAATTTTGCTATGAAAATGTCATACCTGCGTTTCATAATGCATTACATCCTGTCAGTCATTCTTGGATTCATAAAACACGTTTGGAAATCGGCTGACCGGGTTGATTGACTTGATTTCGAAAGTACTCCGTCCCCCCTCTGGCCAATCACTTTTCACACTGAGCACTGTCTATCATATCTTTTATACATAAAGCGAATGAAACGCTGCAAAATATTTTCATGACACTCAGAGATGACTGTAGAATATCAATTCAATTCACGTGTTTTTCTAATCTCCATCACCGCACAGTGCAATACAACCAATGAACCGATGAAGGCATTTGAAAAAAACTGAGCAATTGCCTGCCAAATATGTTTGACATCTTGTCCGCATCTGTACAGTTAGTTACTCCAAACATTTTGAGTGAGATAATGAAGTAATTGAAGACAGAGAACACATTCAGTTCAAAGGAAGAGAAAACCAGAGGGAGAGAGAAAGTAAGAGTTGTGTCGAAGGTCAAGTATTAGTTACCAGATCAATTTGTGTTCAAATGGAAATGGCCGATTCGACTAGAATGGGAAAATTTCTGTTTGTGTGTGGGTGCATGCGCGTTTACGCTTATCTCCTTCCGTGAAAGAGTAAACAGCCGAAGACTGTGTTACAAGGCGATACGAAATCTACCACCACTTTTTAAGTATGCATACCGAAGAATTTACTCCTCGAGTTGCCACTGCCTCGATGGGGCATAGGCATTAAACCATTTTTGCAGGCTAGATCAGGGGGTTTATGTCATTCACGGCAAAACTATTTGTGTGATCAATTTGTTGCATGTGTTGTGTTTAAGCGACATGAGCCGCCGTTTCAGCCTGTGGCTCTACAAGCCCTTTGAGAATATGTTTCTCGGATTGGTAAATGTGTTAGCATTGGTGAAAAGAGAGATACTAAATCTTTCCTTGCATTCTCAGGGACAGAATCCATTTCGAATGTGTTAGAATATCGTTTGATGGACTCAACCAAACGTTATTTATTGATAGAACTGGAACTTAATGACCTTCAAAAGGTATAAAAATAGAACCATCCGTAACAGGCTCCGCTGTTAGTCTGTTGGTCGATGAGGTGGGTCTGTAATAGTTCTTATTACACTTCATTTGAGTGAATCTTGTAGATTCTTCGGTTATTATGTCGTTGAAGACCATTTTCCTCCGTTCTATCGAACAAAATTTTCGTATTTATAGGAATAAGTGAGTACAAGATTTTCAAAATATGGATATTGTTTATCCATGTGCATTTGTAGGGGATTACTCTTACCTTTGTGACATCTTGATATCTTTTCCTTTGAAAGTTAGGACATGCTATTTTTCCGCGTTTTGGCTCAACAGGAAGAGTCGGACTCTTCATTACACCTTGTCCAGTGTACCACGAATCTCCCCGTCAGAATAGGACAGGACATTTTGAACCATCACCATCACCACCACCACCACCACCACCACCACCACAGCAGAATTAGTACAGTGTACCGAACAAGACTTGTTTCCAGTAAGTACTCTCTGAATAATAATAAATAATAATAAATAATAATTTATTTAACTAAAATACAGTCAATGGAGGGTGTGGGAGGAATTTGATTGATCCAAAGTGATGACATTGGCATCAGTAGCTTGAATGGACGGGAAGCCAAATGTTTGGGTGAGTATTTCTATTATTAAAGTTTTGTAGCACTCAAACGAAAGCAAAACGCAATTCTGTTTCTCACCAACAAGAAGGAAAAAAATCTACTCTAGTTCAACTTAGAATTTATACGATTATGAATGAGAAAATAAGAGAGTATATTCCAGTTTGGTTGTATGCTGGAGTCACAAAGTTAATCATGAGCACAATCTATGCAGGTGAATGCTATCATATACAAAGCAAATGAAGCGTGATCAAAAAAGCTAGGAAGCACTGAGTACTGAGAGGAGCTAGGGCTGATGCCCGAAACAAACTTGAAAACATGAGTTGTTGTAGTATTCGGAATTGTATTGAATATAGGAATACAAGTACCTGTACTGTAATACTCAGAACTGGATTGACTCCAACCCGGACTACGGACACCAAGGAAATACACGGAGAATTGGTAGCAGCAAGTGCCAATGTTCATTCCTAGAAATAATGTTTCATAGAAAGCATTAAGCCATATCATTGATTGAAGGACGATCGCTCAATCACATAACCGTTTGCGTAGACACATCGCATGTACTAACTGTGATGTAATGTTCGCCTGGTGTACCATTGGTCCAGCTTCGTGAACTTTGATTGGATGGCATGAACGTTCTTCGAATGCAGTCACGTATATTTGGATCACCACATTTGTACTTGCCGTGTAATCACAGAAGGAAAAATGGTCCGATCAGCTACTGGGTGACCAATTTGTTGATATGCTTTCATTCTTTGTGTGTTCACAAAACCTCTCTGTAATCACCGTCTCCAATGGCACCCCGCTTCATCCTAATTATCGTTACATCCGGTTTTGATGACTAACCGGTAACAAGAGACATTGACTATTTTTCATGTTTATTTCTAGCTTGTATGCAACTGTCTATCCATCTTGTACCCTAGGTATATAACCGGGGCTGTGCTAGCCAGAGAACCCGAAAATAATCCTTAATCGAACACGTGTGATCCCCTAACTTTCCTTAACTCTCTCCTGCCTACCGGGTTGAATCCTATGTAGGGGAATGTGTAAGGTATCATCCAACACCACACACAACATTTCTGTAATAGTATACGTTGCATACGCGCCTGCGGCTTAAGTGTGTACCTTCTGATAGCCTGCGCAGCTTTAATTTGCTCATTTCCCAGATGTTATCGATTGATATTTACAGTCAGTCTCCTGCTACGTCACACCCCTGAGAAGTCGCATTTTCCAAAATCTTCCCACATTTTGGAGAACCCAAACCAACCGTATGCGTAGTAACATAGTTTCCGACTGTGAAATGTCACCCCCCCCACTCAATAAGTTGCAATTCCTGATACCTACTCACTTGGTCGTTGACCGATGTTCGGGACGGCCATTGACCAAACAGCCTGCGATGTCGGATTCCGCCGATGGCGTTTCAACTAGTGTGACGTTAACATGACACTGTTCACTGACTGGATAATCTTTGCGAGGAACACACACTAATGTCAACATTAGAAGACAGCGTCACGTGACTTCAAAATGTTCAAACGCCTATTCATCAGAATGGGTTGGAATGCTGAATCAGATAGGTGCATCAACATGACTTCAAGGCTTCCAAAAATTGGCTTCACTCTTGGTCAAACAGATGAGGTATTCAATTACACAAGGTGATAGACAATCAACTATTTATGCGCATTTCCCAGAAAGAACATTTAGTCTCGAAGGAAAGACAGTTTATGGAATCTTGGAACTCAAAAGAAAGAGTCACGTTACCACTCTGTGTGAGCATGACTGGGGAAAATTTATTACCATGAACTATTGGAAAATTTCAAACTCCACGATGTTTGTGAGAAATAGTTAAGAAAAGCGTTCACTGCAGTCATAATTATTCAGAGAACCCACGAATGACTTCTGCATTATTTTACCGTTGGCTGTCCGATGTCAACTGCAAAAGGGTTTTTCAAAGTCGCTGTATTTTACTGATCATGGATAACGTCCCTTGCTACCGATGAAATTAAACAGTCATTGGCCGGGTCTGACGCGTCCCTTACTGTTTGAACGATGCACTCTAACTTGTGCATCACGCGCTGAACTTAATCCGTCACTTATGTTCACCGACACTGACCATAACGAATGTATCAGTCGGTGTAAACATACCCTGTAAATGGATTCGAACCACTGTCCAGTGCTTCCTAGCTTTTTAGTTCACTCTTTATTTACTATATACACGACGAATTCACCCTTAACACAACAAAAGAGAACGAACGAAAAGATGTCAACAGTACAGCACATTTTCTCCAGTAAATCATGAATAGATTGCACAGCGAACAATCAGTTTGGAATGTAGAAAAGAAATCAATATATTGATCACAGAACAGATATTAAACTTATTTTAAGTGATGCTATTCCCACAGAGTGCGATGTTTTTTCCCTTGTTCTCACTGTGTTTGACCTAGTTCACTTTAGTTCTCATCGAAGGGGTTAAGAATGATGTGATTATTATAGCTAAAACAGTTTTATATTGTGGTGGACGCCGTATACTCAATTTTGTGATTATCTTAGAATTGCAAAGGAATGGAGGAATATTTGGAATTAATATGCAATAATTGAGTTAGAAAATATTCTCCCGAAAAAGAGTAGGCAGTTTTGAGAATACTATAGATACTTGAAACTGAAAAAGAGCTGAATACCGGATGCGATGTTGCAATATTTGGCTGTGAGCATCCTAAAAGATTTCAATTTCTTCAATCTACAAAGTATACGTGGGACGGTATATCTAAATTCCGTTGTGAATAAATGGTACATAGTTATAAACATTGGGAACAAGTAACGGAATTAACGTACTTTTCATCAATCCGGGTTATTTTGTCACAAAACTCCCAACCGATATCACATACTACTGACATGCTATGTCGCTGTACCTGGAAGTTACCCACATTTTCGAATTCCCGAGGGGTGCGACATAGCAGGAGATTGACTGTATTCAGATTGATCAACCTCACGTGCTTCTCCGTGCCAGTACTGCCGGTCGACATGGGCCCGATCCTGATTGGCTGTTAGTTCCTTTGCTGACTTGTTGAGCATAAGCTTGACATGGTTGATTGTGAACGAGTCATAATAAACCTACCCTAACCTGCGTACGGTTGTTATACTTTTCTAACGGGTTACGGGTCCGAGATTACACAATTTGAAATATAAATGTAATAGTATACATTCAAGTGATTGCTTATTTTAGCTGAACGCTTCATAAACGTACTATTTCTCAATTTCAATGCCAGTTGGTGGGGCATCAGCTGCAAGACAACTGAAGATAAGTAGAAAAGAATTACGAGAATTATGATTGTATAAGAATGAACGCTAGGTATGACGCACATATTCTACTTTCATGTGGTCAATAATACGTGCTCTCTACTTCATTCATGACCAGTTAGTTGGATTCAGTTATGTTAGTTTGGAGATCACCTAATTGGCAATCGAATAGCATCTATTAGTTTCCTCCGGTAAATGCTGCACCCTGAACTCGAATGAACACTCTCGAGGTAGTTGACTTTTCTCTGGCTTCAAAACAGGAGAAATCATTTCGACTACACTCAGATTTGGGCTGTTGGGCTATAGTTGAATGCATTCGACTCTGGAATTTGCAAGTCCGAAAGCTGTTTGTTTAACTGTGAAACAACAATACATCTAATAATAAGGCTTAATAAGATGTATAGAATTTCTATGACGAACCTCGCGCACGAAATGATAAAGAGCCTCATCTGATACAAATATGTTTCTTTACCGAATGCGTTGAAAGCGAGGTGGTCTCAGAAAACCGGCTTGATCAGTGCTCGCTACCAATGACAAGCACTACCCAACTGTGCTACTGGAAAGTGAAAAAATCTCTAATTTGAGGGTGCTGTCGTAATAGTTCTAAATAAACATATCCGTATATATGAAAATTGAAGGTCTAAGAGCAATAACAATTCAGGGGATCAAATTGTCTCAGGATATACCATTCTTGAAGCTTAATGAAAGTTTCCAAACACAAACATTAAGATGCAGCCTTTTTAATTGTCATTCATAATCCCACTGCCGAATTATGCGGAGTGGTTGATTATCATCGGGTCACATTAGGTCAGCTCTTTCAATTGCAACTGTGGTCAATTAAAGTAGTTCGGTTTCTTGAATCAGAGTGAAGGTGTCCTCGCATTTCTGCCACTGCGTTCCTGATGATTGGGCTTAGGAAAAACCGCAGTCTAAACCCCTCGACAGTAGTCTTATTGCATTTCGACGGTGCAAAACGCATATCGACTGGAATCACCGGATTGTTGATTTTAGTCTGTCCGATACACTCTGCGCTTACTCTATACATTCGTTTCAGTTAGATTGCGGCAACTCCATTCTCTGCAGTTCGTTCATTCGGACACTAATCGAACGGTCGAAATGTATGTGTAGCCTTTGTGATTTGCAGTTGATTCGAGAGTGCGACAATAGCCACTGTGTGAGCGTGACGTGAAAACTGAATGACTCATTGTCAGATCAGGTGATTTGATTCCGCGTGCTTGCCGGGGTCCTCAACAGGGTGAACATTACGACACGGGATTTTTGGATTGAGCGTGAACGGCAGACAGAGGTGGTTAACCCTGCTAATTAGCCGAACTGGAATGATTGGACGACCAAAGTGCATGGATGATGAACTTAGTTGACCTTGCCATCGTATTTTACCTATCGAAATGAGGAATACGGGGAGAAGGTTGATTTTGGTTTTACGGTATTTATTTCTGTTTATTTCACTCAATATACGTTCAGCAGTGACACAGATAAATGGTTCTACAAAACACCTGTAGAGAGGAGGCCAAAGGAAAATGGGAAATGTAGAGTAAGACATTTTTCGTATATGTTTATGTTGAAAGTGATATGTGAATCACGTACGCACACGATGAAATCTATAGCTTTGGAAAGAACTTTGAATAAACAACAAACCTCTCGAAATCTTCTCAGAAAGCAGGAAGAAACTCCTCGACGAGAAGCTCGAGTGGGAGCGAGAGAGATCAAATCAAGGAAAAGCTGTCAAGAGACCAACGATGGCCCACCCAGCTGATTGTGATCATGTCTGTCGCGATGATTAATCAGAGATGGAGGGCTGCAATTTTAGCCTTGAATTAAAATTTTTTCTCCTTCCTCATGGTATTTGGTATCGTTTTTTTTCACTGAGTAGCATGGTGATAGATCCTAATGAGGTATCTAAGTCAGACCTTGAGATTTCCCCAGGGATAGATGCGTGACTGTCAACTCATCACCACAGAACACGAAAGAAACATCTTGCCATGCCACTCCCAAAGTGTGCAATCATCGCTATTAGGCTGTGAGCGAACGCAGCAACCAGCCAACCCTACCACACCCGCCGACTTTGTCACCAGAAAAAGGATTGATCATTTTTAATTGAATCTGTTCCCTGGATTCCCCGAATCTCCTAAACTGATCAACATCCCATCATCCCATACGCACAGTGGTTTGGGTGGTTAAATAAACTTGTAAAAAAATGTTTTTGCATGACTAATTCACGAGCCGCTAATACCGATATGTTTANTAAATTCATGTATATCACACCGGGTTAGTGTGTGTGCCTGCGGATTGGTGTGCTTGTGAGTGCAATGAACAATATATTTTGTTCATGCCTGGTGCGATCTTTTCTGATCAACTAGGTGGGGGGGGAGATAAAATGCTTAGATTCGATTTACGCAAGTTAGTTTCCTGGGAAGAGGAAATGTAAATGTCTGTGTGGCGTAGAATCGAACTACTTTCAGGCGGAAGAAAATGATTTTCAGTTCCTCTATTGATATTGAATAACTGAATTCTGCCTATATTAATTCGTTGTCTGCAATATACCGCATTTATATTGAGTGGAGTTCTCCGAACATCCCCTCTTCGTTTGAACCCATCAACTCTAGTGAAAATTATGAACACATGCGTTATCTCAAGGTGTCGACCGCATCCGTGTTTCAAGAACGTCTCTGTTGAGCTTGTTATCCTATCCTTGAGTGATGGCGCCTACTCGGAGATATGCTACTGCACTCTCATCTTGATTTTGCGATTCTACCATCGTAATGTTGGTTTCCATGGTTGATGGGCGAATATATTCGGTGGCGAAAGTTGTGCTTTTTTAAGAAATTTCTTCAATGGCTCGGACGTATTTCGTACTTCTTCTAGATCGAAAATTTGCGTTAGTGAACTTTATTGGAGAATATGGAATTCAATGAACACAGCACAGCAGTATTCCCATCAGCCAATAAACATCATTCTTTGACCTCGATCCGTAGTGATTTATCCTCGGCGCACCGAATTTAGTCATTCAGCTCTAGGCAAATAAGATGAGAAAATATAGAAACATTTGAAGTCAACAAATGTTAAAATATTTTATTTTCTACAAATGTTGATGTGTTTAAAGGTTGGTTAAGAAATGATAAAGTGCAGCGATCGTATACTCCACATTTGACTGTCGTAAGAGGTGCGTCATATATTGATTAGAGGTCTGAACGATACGCCAGTATTGTCAAACTATTTGGAACATCTCGTATGACTCCAGTGTTTCCGGTGAACAAGTTTTCAATGCTCTAGACAACAAGCGAATTAATGAACTAAAAGCACATATCATTTTGAGTGTACTGAGCGCCTTTTCCAGCGGGTTAAAAAAGGGGACTATGTGGTGAAAGAAATTGAACTTGGTGGTTGGCGTGTTATTGCGCACCTAGGGTCGTCCGATGAACGTAGACATTATCCAAGGTACAAATAACTGTAACATCTGGTCGCTCAGTTACGATTGACGTAGAATCCCATCAAAAACATGACAAGTAATCTTTAGATGACATTCATAATTCGGAATACAGGGGACAGATTAACATGCTATTATGTTCAAGTTAGGTTCTTTAGTGAATGGAGGCTTCCAAAAGTTTCACAGTCTACCTTGGAGCATCCATAGCTGCAAAAGTACCATGAGTTGTAGCTAGCGCCGTCAAAAGGCAGCCTCAGTGTTGCAGTACCAGATAGCTGTAAATAATTGGCATATTACGTTGGTTTTAACTTGACACTTTCCGAGTTTCGTTCTACAGACCGAAAGGTAAGCTCTTTAGGCCAATAATGGTGTCCCTCTTCCAATCGTTTATTCGAATTTTTGTTAATCGATGTGCCCGAGAATTCCTCCATCTTCTCCTCTAATTAACTCAAGGTGATTTTTGGGTTCTCATCGACACTTTCAAAAGGTGCTTTGTGCATTCATCATGAATTTCGCCTTCTAAGATCCAGGTTTGATTGTAATTTCCAGATCCGCGGCTGCAATAGCACAGCATGTTTTGATCTCAATTCCTATGTGTTTGGCAACTTTTATTCACATAATGATTTATGCATACACATTCAATTGCTCTCCATCGGTCATCCATGCTGGCGATGCAGTAGGGCCAATTGGGCAATTGGCCATCCAATTTAACGTTCTTCACAGTGCAAATGCGTACAACGATAGATAAGGTACGGCAAATATTACTACTCCTACTATGGTGTGTGTTTATAACCCCATTGTTGACGAATCGAATGCCGTATAAGGTACTGCAGAAGAAATATAAAATCCGCTGCTCCTATAGGTGATTATATCAAATGTAACATAAACGCTAAACTGTTTTGTCTTTACACGACCTAATATAAACCAAAAAAGTGAATCAATGTTGAAGGAACGATTTACCGTTCCACTGGTCCACTTAAAGAGAACTCCGTTTCAGAGAGGCGGGTACAACAACAATCGGAGGATAATGAACACGGTTCACAAAATTACACTTCCATTACCCTGATCAGCTTATTCACGATTCAAAGTTGGACACAAATAAAACGATCAAATACGCGGTATACGATCACCACACTTTCTCATTAACGAGGCTACACACAACACTAACCTTCTCAGATTTGGGCCTCGCAGCTCAGCCGGTAGAGGGTACATTGTATTCATGCTTCCATGCATGGGTTCGAATTCAACCAAGGCTACTGATATGTTCACAATTCAAACAAAAGACTGCTTTATTCCAGATTTGGCCAAACGACATGAAATGAACAAAAAGCCAAAAAGTCTTATGGCTCATCTGACTGATCATCCTGACCTGTCCGTTTTACATTTTAATTTGATTCAAACCTCGTTCTAACAGGAACAATGAGGAGAAAACGTTTTTATCATTCCGTGCTATAGTAAAATACGTTTTGGGGTGATCGGGTAGATAACATGTTGAAAATTCATGGCACATCATGCCCACCTGAATGAGGTCTGCTATAATGGTATGTGCTACCGGGCTTGATAAACATAATTTCAAAGTATGTGGATTTGTTACCGACCGGATTATGGTTACGGGTCGGGGTCGGGGAATGACACGTATAAATTGCCGGTACGAAGAGTTGAAAGAATCACATATTGTTACTGTGTGGTTTGGTCTCCAGGACTTGGCAACCGGACCGGATTCGTACAAAGTCAAAGTTTTATTATGGGCGATTTAACAAAGCTAAAGCTTATCATGCCCCATAGGATTTTTACAGACTCTTTTGAGTAACTTCACAAAGAGAAAGTAACAATGATAGTAATGTGCGTGATCACTCACGGATGTCGAACTATTAAGTGTTCCAGTACTTTATCAAGTTGCGATTCAAATAGTTCAACTGTAGGAACACACACTACATTGGATGAAAGAGAATTCAATACGCCGCACACTCGGACTGCAAGCGAGTGATGCCGGCAATTCAGGTTGCTGTTCTGGTTTCTAAACTTTAGTGGATACATATTGAGGTGATCATTATGAAATAAAGTAAGCCTAGAACGGCAAGAGTGGTTGGGTTGGCAGTATGTGATGTGCCAATTTGTGGTTCCCCCGAAGTCGGTGATCCTGAGATGAGTAGAGTTGTTATACAGACGTTTTACCAATTTTTGTTGCCATCCTTTGCGGACGTTCTAGAGCCTTCTTGTCGCAGGTCAACCATGGATTCCATACTTGAACGGCGTACTCCGTGTATGACCGAACGGACGCTGATAGCAAGCGTGGGAACAATGCTCTTTCGAACTGTCCGAAAACACGTCTGAGTAGTCCAACTTGCTTTAGAGCCCTGGATGATGCTCTGACACAGAGCGGGGAACATCCTACGTCTTCCTGTAGCATAACTCCCAAATGCATTTCAACAGTGGCAAACAGTAGTATTTCGTTCCACAGAACATTGGGCGGTGGTGGTCCGGTGGTAACGTCACCAAATTATCACTTCGAGGGACGTGTGTTCGCATCCCACCATCACCGCCTGACTTTCCCCATGGCAGCCCCCTTTGATTGGCCACTTCCCCCTTCCTGAAAATTGTATCATTGTGTATTCAATAAAACGGAAGTAAAATTAAAAAGAGAAAGACAAGAAGAAAGAATTCGCAGTAGAATTCGGTGGTTTATTGAATCAAATGTTGTGCAGAAGTTCAAATGAACTATATCCAATGGCTGGCCTGCATCGACGGATTTTGTCCACTCATCTCGTGCAAGAAGTAGATTTGTGTTGCATGAATGCCTGTGCGGAAAGCCGTGTTGAGTTGGAGACAAAAGCTCATGCCTATCTAGACATTCCATCAACAGATGTGCCACAATAGCTTCGATGACTTTCGACAAAATCGGAAGAATTGTATCAGGGCGGTATTTGGCGGAATCATTGTGAGAGCCCCCTTTTGTAAATGGGGGAAATCACCCCTTCCTTCCGTGACTGCAGAATTACTGCCTGGTTGAACATCCTTTGGTAAAAACAGCAAGAGGTTCAGAAATGTTATTGGCTAGCGAGATAAGAGTCTGGGGGTGCATGTTGTCTGCGCCTGGGGATGAATTCTTACCCAAATTTAGTAGTTTGTTGTAACTTTCTCAATGTCAAAAGCCATGTTAACTGATGACGGATACGGTATACAGGTTAGTTTGCTTAGAATATGTATTGCTTCATGTATCAATGCAGTAAAAACCTGATCGAACCGTTTTTTGAGGAACTCTGCTGCTTCTAGATTATTGGTTGAAACATTTGCAGAGATCTCACTGCTGGTATTTCGCGTTTCCCCTTCCTTGTAAAGTTGATATCTTCATAGAGCAATTATGGATCAAGATTGAACCTTTGAGCCAGGATTTCTTGGTATATCAATTTTTCCTCTCGTATAAACTCGGTACACGAATTACGCAGTAAGTCATGATTATTCCAAGTTTCGATAGATGGGCATCATCTGTACTCCCACGAGGAAAAGTTTCTTTTCTCTATCCATTTCTTTGTTCGGCTGCGAATGAATGACTTCCAAGTTTTAGATTAAGCACAAGTTTTATACTTCTTGCAACCGTTACAATTTCGTTAGGATAATCGGTGAAACTACTCCCTGCCACCAAAGGATCGTGATCGTCTTTTGGGAGGACCGATTGTGGGGTTTTGCAGTTTTTGTAGTCTATGTTGGCCCGAGTACTGCTTTTTCGGTTTTCTTGGGTACAGGCGTAGCTTATATAATCAACATTTAATGCGGCATGATCACTATGTCCTAATGGAGACGTGACGTTGACAGATTCCATCATTAGGTTCTCGTTAGTCAGCACTAAATCCCGTGGTAATGGTACGTGACCTGCTCCAAATCTGGTGGGTTCTGTTACGTGGTTGCACAATGGGTGCATGCCAATGAACTGTGATAATAGTCGCTGGAATGGTTGGTGGGAAGTCCTTTTTCTATTAGGTTTGCGAAAGTTGAAGTCACCCATTATGAGGACATGGGTAAGCTTAAGTGATAATGCATTCCTCATGGTTTACAACAGAATCTGGTTGGCTGAGTCTGAAGATGCAGGAGGTCGGTACACGACACCCATTATACGCCTATAGTTTTTATAGAGTTTTAGTGAACACCATAACGAATCTGGGGCTGCATCAGGAAATCAAGCTGTTTACACTGCAGATTATTTCAATGATGGAGCAGCACTCCACCGCCTCGTGTAAGATGATCACGTCTGAGCTGCGAAATTCCTGATAGACCCCATTCCGAGTCCAGAATGTCGATGGTCAGCCAGGTTTCAGTAAAGGCAACAATACCAGATCCATTAGTTTCCCAACGCAGTTCCATCTCGGAGAATTTGTTAACCCCGTACATTGGTTTTAAAAACATGGAAGATATTTTCGGCAAAGAAATCCATCTGGTTATGTGGTGTTATTCCTGCTCACCAACTTGGGGTCCGTTAACATTGTTTTTTGTGGAATTGGCTTCGTCGGTGCTGCTTGCTGAACGTGGAGTGATAAAAACCACACTAGTCGAGGAAAGTGGCGTGTTAGTATTGGCTTCCGTTTTCGGAATTTGCTGGGATCCAGTTTTATGTGATGGTCTTAGGCGTAATACCGGTGGACCCCTTTTTCGACTTGGCTCGCCGCTGATCTCCAGTGCGAGAGGGTGATGGTGGTGCGAATTTGTCATTACACTCACATCACATCCGTCATCCATAACCCATTCAATGACATCCAATTCGCAATGGACATGGAAAAGGACAACCAACTGGCATTTTTGGACATTATGATCATTAGAAAACCATCAGGAAAGCTGGAGACACCGGTCTACGGCAAAGCAACGCATAACGACTAATTCCAAAATATCAAAGGTATTCATCAACACAGAGACACAAAATGCGTTGTGTTAGGACCAGGTTCGGAAGAATCCAAAAGCACCGTGGCAAGAAAATATAAAAAAAGAAAGTAAAAACAGACCTGTTCAGGGTATTTCCTCGTAATAGCTACACACGTGCCTTCGACAAAAGAACTCTTACTCATAAAAGGAAACAAACAACAGCGAGAGAATCAGGAATAGGAACGATCCCGCTGCACATCAAGGTCATTACGGGAATGACAGCAAAATACTCAGACCTAACAGCATCAAAGTCGCCCATAAAGTGACAGCCTGTCTAAAGAGACTATTCAAAACCAAAATTAGAAAACAATGGAGGAGAATAACAGCAATGCTATCTACCAACTAAACTGCACGAACTGCAAAAACAACATTTATGAAAAACTGGAAGAAAACTGTCTACAAGGATCCGAGAACATTAATCGGCAGTTTGCAGTCATCGCCCTTTTCAGATGATTTCCCTCCACAAAGATCAAGACAGACATCATTTCGATTTTGGAACAGTGAAAATTATTGATCAAGCTCGATGCAAACACGCCCAAGAATTTATCGAGGCTTGTTAGGGCTCTCCAATCAACTGAATGAAAACAGACACATTCCAACTGGATCACGTGTACACGCCATTACAACTGAAGGATCACATTACGCAACAAAAGGTGTCACATCGTAATCGGAGAACGGACTAAAACCGGAAAAGCAAACCCGCACCTCCAACACCACTACCACCACCGTCACCCTCTCGCACCAGTTTAACGACGAACCGAGTTGAACACACAGTTAGAACAAGGGACAAAAATAGTAGATGCAGAAGAACACATATATAAATGAACGAGTACAAGCAGAACACTACCACTTCACAAGCATCGATCATGTCACCTCGGCTGATGATGAAACGTTTGTGAAAAGAGGGCCAAGCTTGTAGAACAGTCAAAATGGAATTCAGTTCACCCGAGATACGAGAACCAATTTTCAGCATTGTGTTTTCAGCAGTACACAGCATGTTAAGATGCAGTGAAACCGTGCTGAACACAAGGCGTGTATTGTTGCTATATGATCTTTCTTTTGAAACCGATCTCGAAAAGGGCTTGCATCATCCTACATTCTTTCTATCCTCGTTTGTTAAGCATTTGCTTTTGAAGTCATTGTGGAAGGATTACATTTTCTTTCGTGCTTTTTACTCATCATCTGTGGGTGGTTTAGTAGCCCTCACTCGTATGTTTTATCTAGTTGTGTTGCATTCATTAACGGATCCGCTCAGATGAATGATTCAGCATGCATATTTTACTTTTATTCTGTTGGAGAAAGGTCACAAAGACCACGGAGAAGGGCGACAATCAATTGAAAACGGAGTCAATACGTCTGTGTGTGTGTGTTGCGTGTGCACATTCGCTAGGAATAGGAGTGATCATCAGCAATCGTAACATTGATTCGCTAGGTAACCTAACGGTAACGTCTCGTGGATTTTCAAGTGATTCATCAGACTGGAAACACAATACTGAGTGAAACATTTTAGCGTGGTTTATTTCCACTTGAATCCGGTTAAGCTAGGTAAAATGCCGAAGCATGAGCACAAAACACAAGCCCACTTACTATCCCCCTCGTCTAAATCCCCTTACGATTCGGCCCAGTTTGAAGGTATAACTCCTTTGTTCTTTAACAGACAACTCTGATCTGAAGTAATTTCTATTTGTATTTTTTCCCAGTTGAAGTGGCCGATTTTTACTTCTTTATGGGATTGTCTATCCCGAAATGGTCAATACCACCGACTAATAGGTATATTACAACATCTGAGATCTGTGACTAGTTTTTCATAACCACGAAACGTCGAAGCAAAGTGAAAGACTATGCTCCGTCAGAGACCGACGGTTTACTAGTGTAGGGGGTTGAAAGCTACAGTTGACTGAAAAACAGTTTGGATCTTCCATGTGGTCAGTAGTGAGTTTTCGATCGGATGAATCACCAGGGTATTTACTAAATTGGAAACTCACTGTTGATTTTATTTGCACATTTATCATGTGATACTGTGCCAAGCAGCATCTTCGGAATCCTATGTGTACCGGACGAGCAATGTCAACCGTAATGTTGTGACCGCTTGCTTGTATTGAAAAACAAATTACAGTTGTCATTTTTGCAAGATAAACGTAACTGACTGTGAAAAGTGGCTTTCGATCTGGAAGAAAAGGACTGGTACACATGCGACCAACTTAAGTGGCTCAATCCACCTAATCGAAAACTGAGCGCTGCACCTGCCAAAATGCAAACAAAACAGTAAACTTCCAAGAGCACAAACCATCCAGGAGGGTGGATGAATGGGCTTGTGAATGATCATCATATTTTCTCATTTGACAATTTCACCCGATACAATTGCAAACGAATCGTGTCTTAATGTTCTACTCAACAATGTTTGTTTTCGACCTGATGAATCACCCCGGTTGAAAATACTTCTGTTCTGAGAAACCACACAACACATTCAGATGTGCTGTGAAAACACAATTATAGTATAATCCAAATGATTCGAAATTTAACAAATTACACTTCCATAAGTCTGGTGTCGTGGGAATGCTTTACGTGAACGTCAGATAAAGTCGATCGTAAGAAGCAAAATATAACGGCAATCAACCCCGGGTATCTGATGGCGGTCGTCAGGCGCTTCTTGAACTTTCTTGAGGTTTATCTTATCGGGTTGAAGGTCAAGCTACGCGCTGGTTGAAACCCAGTATAATAACCAGTGTAAAAGGTAGCTTCCATTTTTGGCTAGTTTTTCGAAAGTTTAAGTAACAACGTTTGAAGAAAAGAGTGAAAATGAAACCAGTCCAGTCGTCGATTACATTCACAATGAAGGATTTCATAAACTTAAATACATGTCAAAATAAACTCTGTTACATAAAGAAACTTACTAAACATACGGCTTCTTTTTTCAGCACAGCTGAATGCGAGGCAGTAATCCTTCGGAATCCAAGTAGATTTTAAGTTGATTGAGTCATTGGATTGGGATTTGTAAACAAAGTACAAAAGGAGCTCAGCTTAAGTATAGTCTGCGAAACGCTTCTATGGTCAACCGTTGTTAGACCGAGAGAGCGGTTGAAGCCGCGAACAATTACATCGATGCTACTCTCGCTGAACTTCGTTTCTGATGTTAACAAATATACATATGTTAACACAGATCACATTTTCAGTGGAAACTTGTTCTTCTCTGTGGTGTTAGTTCCCATTGTGAAAGTATTTCATCTGTATTGTTTCCAATAATCTGCCATTCAGTCACTTTCAAACGTTCTTTTTTAATCGGATGAAAGTACAAGCCGGCTGTTTGAATGTCATTGTAAGTTGCTCATTTCACTGGCAGCAATCGCCCTTCAACTGAAAGTGAGACTTGAAGTATGTGAATTTCTTTGGTGTCTGCGATAATGACTTCTAGAAAATGCATATTTTCTCACATGAACCCGAGCCCCCGTTTTGTCCGATCAAATTTCACGAAGACATGTACAGAGCATTGCTTCTTAGAATAAATGAACCTTGAGTCAGTCACTCCTTGTTCAAACCAGCTGTCTGTGAAAAAGTAAATTTGACTCGATCATCGCCCACGTTTGTGCATGTTGCCAATATGTGGATTAGTCAAAATTGGGTTGTTGCTTATTCTTCCTGTTGATTACAATACACTTTGTACTTCATCCTCTGCAATCTGATTTGCATAAGTACCATTTTTCGATGGTACAAAATGCTATTGTAGAGCGAACTAACTGCAAGCGAGTGTTTGACTCAAAGGTCCACACAAGGCGCAGATTATAGGCAACTAATTCGATTGATCTTTCTGAGTAGTATTTATTCTTGGGGTGAGTTTTGGCTAAGGAACTTCTGTGTAGTTGCTAGGGCATTGAACAAATTAGACTGCTCAATCACCGAAGTTCTCGCGCTACACTACTTTTTCATATGGCGAGATATCAATCAATTAAAAAGGTCACAACTCATAACAGTAGCACTATCGTCGAGTAACACTGAGCAGAACGAATTTATCAGTCAATTTCAGCGCGTGACAAGAGCATCGAAGAAAATGATCAAGTTCAAAAATGGCAAAACTAATCTCGATGCCCGCCGACCGAATCAAGAGGGAAAAGGCTCAGGGGAAATTCTGACTTGGAGGTGATGGTAGTCTGACCACAACAGGCTCGCAAAGATGGGTTGTGCTATATCGTCTAAATGGAAATCGAACAACTGTCTGATCAGCTACCCGGTGGCGTAGTGGGTAGCATGCTTGTATTCTGCCCATGAGGTCCTGGGTTAGATCCCCAAATGGGTCGATGGATTCGCACTACTGATGAGACCCAGCCAAGTCGAAACAACTGTCCAGTGCTTTCTAGCTTTTCAGTTCACGATTCATTTGCTATATACGCGGCGAATTCTCATTTTAAATTTAATCAAATCCTCCATTACTCACAAAATAAAGTTGTCAAAATGATCATCTGACTTTTCTACTGTCAACCGATCATGCACAATCCCACAAGCACATACAACTTCACCTGAGTTCCTTGTGCTTTGTAAGCTTATCACATTTCTACCGTTTTACATACCCACGTAGAAAATAATGCTCAGGACTGTCCTGGTCTTAACAATGTTATTGATATATATATGGCTGCGTTAGTCGACGAGACTCATTTCTGATAGGCAGGACTAGCGGCTTAATTTAATCGCGTCTTTCAGCTGTGTACCCAGTTATTTTGGTAAACTGAAGGTGTTTCATATATGGAAATGAAAATGGATCTACACGTATCCAAGCTTGAGAAAATTCGAAAGACGAGCACAACCAAAACGGGATAAAATAAGAAAAACTCTAAACCCACTTGAGTATGCTTTTGAGTTAAAGATTTGCCATCTTGAAACTTTCCCAAGCGTCAGCGCACGCTACTATGAAATTATTGATGGAGCAGTCATTGATCCTCGGAGAGCATCTATCCAGTTTGTACGATGTTTGGTTTGGCTACCGCTCAGAGTCTCAAAAGAAGGTTTGAATTAATTATGCAGGGAATGGATAAAAAGAGACATTTGCATTTTGTGCTGTGGGTGTAGGGACACGAAGGACACACGTGAGAGAACCGTGAACGTCCGAGGAAAGTTATCTAAATAGATCAAACCCCATGGAGGTCCAATATTCACTTCCTGGAAGTGCATCTTACGTTTCCATATTGTATACGGGGTCAAATACTGTGACCAGTTCTTAAACTGGTCAAAATATTTGACGCTGTAGACGATTTGATGTCATACCACTACTTATAAGTCAACACCGTATATTACCATTCTGTTTCACAATCTAAAGGATAAGCGCTTATGTCTAACTGAGTAGCTTATCTTTCATATCCTCTCATCTTTTATGTTTCGGTTAACAAACAGTTTGAAATTGGTTGATATTGTGGACACCCCGGGTCATTCGAATAGAGTAAATATAAATAAACACCGAATGACCCCCTCGCCCCGAGGTTAAACGATCGGTTTTCCTAAAGCCATTGCAAAAATCAAATACCAAAACCTTTAAACACCATTTGTATAGGCTATCGTGGAAGACACAGTCCAGCGTAATTTCATGGTGATCCAGTCAAAACAGGGTGGCTTACGGGATTAGCTCTGGGTTGTGACGGTATCGGATAAGACAGGGTACGACTGAGGAGCATGTAGCCTTGCCGATAGTATAATGAAGGGAAAGTTTCTAAAGCAGCGCATTGGAAGAAATAGAGAAGCAGTTTGATAAAGGAAAATGCACCGCGGTTGTAAAAGATGTATTTGTCGGTTTAATTTCATGTAAATAAAAATGAAACATTCGTGGGAGTTCTATCACGGTAAGAAATGGTTTGGTCTCTCAGAAGAAAAGAATACTTAGAGATACGTGGATGCATAGTTACGAGATGCATGTCACAGCATTGCATCGAGACCAAAGGTGGCGAAGACCCTCTCAGTGACTTGGTATGAAATATAAACTATCTTACTTTCTCAAAATTTGTAAACGAATGATCTAGTTAGGACAAACCACAGTTTTCGGGATGATATCGGAGTATTTTACGGTTCACCACGGAGTTATAACGTTTTGTTAGATACACTTCTACTGGTTGAGAGAAAACTGTCGAGTACTGGTCAGCTTTTTGTGTTTTGAACAGTGTTGATCACTACGTCACTGAATCACAAGACCAATGTACCTTCTCAGAGTTCAGAATTAAAGAAGTCATTGAGGGTAGACAGAATAGAAGCATACATATTATCCGAATGCTCAAGCGAGATGCGATCGGCGAAGACGGCTTTAAGTCAAAAATGCGGAACTACACCTCAGTTGACGTTCATCAAACGCTTTTGTAGTGCAATAGAAAATGTTTAGACACTAGTAGAATGAAAGCTGTATGGCGTCCACCCTCGGTCAATGAAAGAGAATAAATGATTATTTTCAAAGAAGCCAATTTGAACTGCTTAGTGTCTGAGCAAGATTAGTTTTAGTGTGTAGTGGGAGTGTCGGAATATTTAATTTGTTGGCACTTGGGGCTGAGTAAATTATCNTTGAATAAACGGATTTATATTTGGTTTCTAAACCAAATTCGTCATATGTATCGATATGTTATTAGGCTTGTGTGCTGTCGGTAAAAACGGATAACCAAACGGGAAAGAGTCTTGATGCAAATGTGTGAATAACATTTGATGAAATCACACATTTCGTGTTGTGTTGAAGGTCATTTCATTTATCGAAAAATTGTCTGAATCCCCAATTTTGGTTCCATAAATACACGATAAGAATGAATATACTGCCATGTTTGATAAACTGCTTTACCAACCGAAGTGAGGCAATGAGATTCGGGGATGTAATAAATAATATTTGAATTTTTAGTTGTGCAAAAATATTTGTTTGAAAATCCAACGAAATGCCACAGAAGTTTTTTCATACCTCAGGCAACATTTTCAATTTGAAAGCCTCATCAACATTTGTCATAGTTGAAGATGATCAGAAAGCCGGTACACATACAAATGACACTGCAGAAGTGTAAAGTTAATTTCTGCTACATTAGTTGCAGCATAATCGATCAATCTAGCGGTCTGACGTGACAGCGTGAACATCGCAATCAGGAGAGGTATCTTCCTCAAAGTTTCCAGTGCATCCATATCAGTATTCCATGTGGTGAAGGTAGAATTGATGTGTGTAGGTGGATGGTTTAAGTGAATGGGGCAGGGAGAGGAGAACGAAAGTCACATTGATGAGGTGATGGTTGAAGAATAGGGTGGGGCGGGGGCGGAATAACTCCATAGTAAAGCCATTACGACCACCATTTGTTTCTGAGCGCACACGCATGCAGACCCTAATTTAAGTTTAGACACTATCAGTAATACCCGGCTTATGGGAAATCTTGGTTTTCCCGTGCCCGTGAATATGCTGTTGAGGTGGGTCTTTTCATGGCTCTGAACGAAATCTCTCGGTTTGATGAATTGCAGTTGAAAACGGGGTGCAGCCAAAACTTACGGGTGTTAATCCTACCGGATCATGCAAAATAAAAGTACAGATTCTGATAATACATTGCTTGATGGGCTGGAAAATTCTGTCAGAGATAATTGAATTAACACGTGAAACCTATCTGGAGTGATTCTTACCTAATACGTTTTTGTTGCTCAGCCATGGCTTATCTTTTCTCTGGTTTCACAAAGAACTTCGTCAGTTTGGTACGCTGGAAAAACTTCGCTTCAGCTCTTTGTCAACCAACACCTTTTCCCCTTTTTTGTCGCTTATTTGTCACACAATTTGATTTCTCCAAAAAATTCCTGTACTACACTATGGATCCGTCGTTTGCGGGTCAGATTTCTTAAATTTCCCATCACGATTAAAATCAAAACTCTAAACAGCACAAGTTATTCAGTGTCTGCAGTGTTTTCAAGACTCTTGATTGCCCCTTAAACTGGCTGTTTTCTCTACCTCTTTCTTGCGCCTCTCCCATCCTTCTACCCAATACGCTCTTCTGTATTGCAAATAGAACTCTCCACGGTCCTATGTGGCGCTTTATTTTAACAAAATATATCAAAATCTTTACCAGCTGGTTGTGTTCGAGTCTTGGTATATGGGACCAGTATATAATTTTTCCATTTAGTTACCAAAGGTATTATTTTATTTATCCTGAGCGTTTGACGATGAATGAGTTCTCCGTGAATGCAGTGCAAAAACAAGAGTCACGTATAACATAACTACGATGACGTTGCTCTGAAGGAAGTTTGCTTCATATACTTCACATCCCGAATTCACTCTTGGGGAATGTGACTGGTTTTTACTCGACCGAAAGATTTGGTCCTAATTTGAAGGAAAAAAGAGGTTGTGAAGGCAAAACATTTACCACCTAAAACTTACAGATTTATACTCCGCTAGGTGTAGCGAAAAAGTCGAGTTACAGATTTTCAAATGACTTAAAATGACTTCCCAGTTGACTGACTGAATTTAATGTGTTCAATGTGAAATTATACCGAAACCAGAAAACTGGAACTTTTTCGTCTGTGATCTATCACATTATGTGTGGAAAACAATTATTACATGTGCTGTATTATTTCAAGTCAAATCAATGTTCGATGATACCTAGTTAAAAGCACTATCAATTTACATATCGGACAATCAATTTTACGGGACGCAAATTTCTCGACGGAATATGTATTCCACCGTAATATTTCATAACTTCTGTAGTGACGAGCCACAACGGAGTAGATACAGGTTCTACTATCTTTGTTGTAGTTTAGTCAATATTATAGCAAACCCGTTCGCAACAAGCCAAATTGTATCAATTGAACTGTAGCGTTTTACAAAGTAAACAAACAAACTGAGGATCTCTGACAAGAGTATTACCCGGAAAAAAGCCGATTCCTTTTGAAGTCCAAATTTCATATTGATCAGTCTTTTTCAACCGTTTTACACTTGAAAAATTAAACGATAGTGCAGTTGGTGGTTGCAACTATACAACAACCTCTGATTAGTCGATTTGTTTTTGAAGGAAAGTGAGAAAGAAAAAGTCGATTTTGAAATCAAGTCGGAGAAATAATTGCAGTTTTGTTCTGAGTTGATTCAATTTCCACCTTGGAAATGTTTCGTTGTCCAGTAAAAATGAAGAAATAGAAACGTGGCGCATACAGATTTTGTTTATTCCTCTCGCTATACATATGTATGCATATATATACATTTATTTCCCACCAGTACATGAATCACTTGACGAGAATTCCCTGGAAACGCACAAACGGTTTCGTGGTTCTTGTCGCTCGTTGAGCTTGCGTTTAAGATGATCTGTTGTCACTTCATTGATGTACTTGCACCAAGGAAGTGTATTTTTTCTCAATGGCCACATTTGCAACACTAAGTTAATTTGTTTGTTTCAGAACCAGTCCATTGATGAATCAATAGCATGACTCAATGTTTCACAGGTGGATAAGGTACTACTAACAGCAAGGAACGCCAGCGTGGGCTTATTCATAGATTATTTCCTCATTAAGTAGTATATACATAAACACGTTTATAATGAAACAAAATAACGGTTGAAAACTCCATCCGATCGTTTGTGCAGGTGCACGTGTGCGTGTCAGTCAAATTGATCACAGTGTTCGTGAAGTTACGCACGTGAGAATGCTAACGGCTTCCGCTGTGCAGCAGTTGGGAGTTCGTGACTGCCTACTTCGAATGGAACGAAACGCGTTTATCACATCCCTCGAGTGGTTGGATATAATCAAGGGGCAAACGTACATCGGGTTATGAACAATCTAACTTGTTCCCTTGTTCAATCAAACCCGAATGGTTCGGTGAATGCAATCGGACGAGTGCTGGTTTAGTCTCAAAGGAACTGGATAAAAGAATCGAGAGAACGATGAAATCGAAATCAGGCAATTGGTTTGTATGATTATGTGATCTTAGGTTGCGCCAATTCAATTGTCCCTTTTTTCTACTCATTTTACTTATCTTTTATTGAATATGCAAAGGTGCAATTTTGAGGAAGATGGAAACGCCCAATCAAAAGACTACTATACAACAGGATATGGAAGTTAGACAGTGATCGTGGGATTCGAACACACATTCTTCGGGATGATGATTCGTGGTTCTTTTGCACTTAGCCACTACCGCGATTGCCCCGTGGGAATCTTTGTTGATTAATTTCTGTTTTCGAAACTCCTATCCATTATGTTGAACGAACAAAACCAGGCAATCTAACAGCTCCATTTTGCTTGCTGCATGTAACTGCAATGTATTTCAAAAAATCATCTTCGGATGATCCTTCTAGTATAAAAACTCTGCAATAAATCAAATTTTATTCACGCTTATACAATACTATTTTTATGCATCCTCATATGAGTCAAAGCTCATTGATATAAATTGCATACAGTGATATATTTCTAATTTTGGCAAACATTTTTTCTCTCTACCAAATCAAAATGGCTCTTTTAAAACTTAAGATACTAGTTTGAAAACACAAAACAAGTGCTTAGATTTGATCAGCAATGCATTCACAAAAGTTTCAAAGTAAAATTCCCTGAGTAATAGAAAATCCATTGGGATCAAAACTATCATCCACATCATTATCATTATCATCATCATCATCATCATCATCATCATCATCATCATCATTGTGTGAAACTGCCAGTCACAACTAAAAGTAGTTTGCACACACCAATAAGAGGTTATAGGATTCACAGGGATTTTTTGAGTAGAAAATTTGTATCCACCGTAAGACCATTCCATTATTTATTCATGTGGATTTCGAGGAATTCTGAAGACGTGTTCCATATGGGGCGTTTTGTTGTAGGCTTGGTAACTAACCGATACCCTTAACCAACTAGGTTAACAGATTCCTGTGATACAACAGTGAAGAAGGTTTGCGAAAACGGGCCACAGTTAGACTGTGCAATACGTTTGATTACGCCTTTTGGGAACATGATGGCCAAACAACACTTCCGTCATATTGCCAAACAAAAGGTTGAGAAAGTCAAGCATACAAGTGAAACGGGAACCAAGTGCACTTCTAATATTGCCCGCAGTGGAGTACGAGCAACATATCGGAGCAATATCAGCCCTTTGGTCTCCAAATGAAGGGGATCATGCAGAATTTTTAACGATAACTATTCAGTGAACCACGTTCAGAAGAAAAACGATAAACAGGTGTGTTTCAAAGTGAAGATGATGGATGGCACTGGACAATAGCTGTACGTTAAATCATTCAAGAAACCACAAGACGTTGTCAAACGGAGACAGACCTGTTTGAGTTCCCCCACCCACCCACCCCCCAAAAAAAGCAATCACTATTCGCTTTACGCACAGTTGATTTTTGACGGGTTGAGGAGTGAGGAGGAGGAGGGGTACTACTCACACTTGCCAGTAATTTGTACGCACAGAGAAGCCGCTATTGGATTCCCTCGAATTCGCCGATGAATTTAATTTTGTAACTAAAGTAAATGCTTATCTACCGTCTGACCTCTAATTTAACTATCGTGTGCTTGCGGAATTTCTGAAGACTTCTTCCACATGATACACTTTGTTGTATTTATGCCAATTTGCGGATAGCCTTACAGTTAGATGCTTCAAATGGTTGTTCACCTCCCAGAATTGTCTTATGAAATTGGAACACTTATACCTGATTTCACCTGACCTCTTATTACGATTTTTACTCACTTACCAAACTAACTTCCCATTTTTAATCTCCGCATGTTTCACAGATTCACGGAATTCTGTTTGGATCTCCAAAAGCCCAGTAAGTGCTCCGAAATGGTTGATAGAAAGCATGCTTGGGGAATCGGGGCTTGTAGCGTTCCGCGAGATGCAACCTTTGTGCTACCGTTTTTTCCTTTATTTGAGACTAAAGTTTTTCAGTGCGCATGGAAAGCAATCATCTGGCCGAACAGTGTCCAGAATTTCATAACGATGAACAAAATGAAAATTCTTGTAGATAGAAGCTCCATCTTGTTGCAATAAACAAACTTTGTTGTTATAGGTTTCAACAGCCTCTGGTGCCGAAAGAAAACATACCACAGATAGGGTAATAATACCCCAGATGAACCTCCAGAATTGTTTATCTCATGGATTTCTTTGGTCAGAATAAAATCTCATGCTGGTTAAAACTTCACTTTTGAAACCGTTCATAAAAAACTTTCAGTGAATGACAGGTTAGAGGACAGCCCACAAGATTTTTCGTAAAGAGTTAAGACATTTATAATAGACAATGGGCTGTATTCAGTAGCGATCAAATTCATTTGCTAGTGGAGATATCGATCTTTTTGAACCCTGACGATATTGATCTACCGCGGCTGGTGCACTGATTTGGGGCAGAAATAGTAATAGCACATGTACAGACGAACACAAGCCCACACACTCGATAACCCCCCCCGGGGGATTTTCTGCACCGCACACAACTGAAATTGGATGATATTTTTTATTCTTGCATGGTTGTTATGGCAGTATTTGCCAGTGAGAGTGGTAGAAAGTCGGCAAACACATTCACACACGGTAACTACAATTACTCCAACTTTGATCATATTGAGAAATGATATATAGTAGCAGAGATTAAACCAATTATATCAGCATCAAAGATACACCGGTAACGTGCATGTGATATAACAAAAAACAATAATAATGCATAGAAAAAACCTTACCTTCATCGGCATCCAGAAGCATTTAGTGAGAAATTTCCGGTAGACAATTAGGAAAATATGCGAAGAAATGCCGCTATAATTTAAAAGATTCCTCCTCTGAAGTAGCATAGCGAATAACGATTAGGATCGGGGTGAGCTTTTTCAACTAGATGTTGATTCAGTTACTGACATAACGTTTCTCGGAAACCTTCGAGTATATTAGAAATAAATAGATTATAAGGTTTCTACGCATCGTAAGTACAATAACGTGGAAAAGGTGAGTATGCAGAAATATAGATTAGACACAGAATACTGGATACATCCGGACCTGCTGTTGACCTTTTAGTTTGACGATTGTTACATAACCAGATTCTCCCCACCCTCACACGCTTAAGCAAGAAAATCCAGCAGATGTTTTCAACCTAAGATTCCATCCAGTTGCATCGGGAATTCGCAAGACATCTGTGGGATCCGAAATCGAAGTGCGTGTAATGGTTTGAAAATGAAATAACCGGAAAAAGGTCTACTCATAACACCAAAATTAGACTTAGTTCGTGCGTTGAATGCATAGAACTGGTGGTTTTGTTCTACCGTATTTTTTTATATGGGACAAAACAACGGGGTTACGGGTGCATGTATCCGCAGCAAATGTTTTGTTCATCTCTGTTGCTGAGTGACCAAAACCCTTCATCATGAAAGTTTGGGAATCGATTTCACCGGATGGTTCAAACCGTGATGAGCACGGTCATGCCTACTAGTGTCCGTCCTAATGAACTTACGCAAATTTTAGAGTAAGAAGCTTGGATTAGCCCATTCGATTGTTAAGAGGTACCAAATGTTGAAAACTTGCCACATTTATCTACGTCATGTGCAGGAGTTTCAGCGAAACCTGAATTAAAAAATGCTAAAATTGTTTAATACGAAAACTCTTCATCAAGCATACAAAGTCCATCGAGAAGTATAAAACTGAAAAACTGGTAAACATCAGTGACAATTGCCCAATAGAATGTGCAAGTTGTCAAGTTCGTTCATAAACGAACTCTTTTTTCATCGATCTTCACTTACATTCTATAGTATTCCCCCGAGTACCCGTAAATAAGAAGCCTGCGGTGGAAAATCCATGGCAATCTCACTGGGTAACAAACAGAATGATGTAAGTGACTCATGATTATACCAAATACACATATATACATGAATATGTATGAATGATTTCTCGCTACTTATTTAAGGAGTTGAGTAAATCAAATATCACATTCTACTGTTATTTGGCGTGTACACACAAAAGCTTGCTCGAATGAATTTCGGTGCCTGTCCACAAAGATGCACAAACTGGGACCTTTTCGTGTTTACTGGTCTCTGGTTTCCCCTTGCAGCGGGCAGCGTGTTATTCCCATCATTTTCATTCCCTGCTTCTGTTATTTTTTCCTCGTTTACGCAAAGAAAGCGTCAATGGTATTTTAGGATAATTTGCATTTCCGCAAATGCACACAATACTGGAGAAATTATGTGGATCGTAAATTCGTACGAAAGGTTTCCCTGAAAAAGACGTTCAAGGAACATTCACATTCACTACCTGCTGCTGACCTTTAAAAATATCATTCTCACAGTCTTTCGCTCGTTACAAAATTCGATTGCTCGCTGCATATATTATAGATTGTACAGCAACGGTCCTTCTCCTTATCTCGCACGTGCACTTATGAGCGAACTGATCAAAGATTGGTTCGCCAGTCCCGGACTGTGAATAGTCCTGCTCAACTAGTATATAAACAGTATATAAAGTTCGTCCTTCGTTTGATGATAAAACCGCTCATTTCTGAATGAAATCTAGACTTCATAGTTTGCAATATGTCTGGAAATAGAAACGGTTCTGTCGCAGTACTTTAGGTTATTATTCTGTGATATTCCTTAGGATTTTGTTTTCGTATTTATGTATATGAATAGTGATGTATTTGAAAAATTAAATGTATATTTTCACATACATCTGTGTCAAAACTGTGTCAAACAAATCACAGCACAATGGTCTTTGTAAAAGCAAAATGTTTATGATGTGCCTGTGGGCGTGGTATTTTCAGGTTGCACAAGACCAGACACGGGAATTTTACTGAGGAACGCGTAACCGGAGCCTTTGATCAACCAAAGCCTGAAGCCCCAAAACAGCATGGTGTGTGAAAAACAAAGTGCAGTGGAGGCCGTTGTCCAGGTAATCAGATCATCCGTATTTTGGACGGGGTCAAGCGTCCAAAGTGCCAAATATACCTCAACACCAAATCCAGTCAGTAACCACGGCCACAACCAGGAAGATGCGGTTGGTTGTAGTTCGACAGCTTTTCCTGGTTGGTTTAGAATCAGTGATTTTGGGCAAATCCACTAGGTGCAATGCCAATGGTTTACGGACCCGGTTTAAGCACCGGACGTCAACTTTTAGTACTGTCACTATGGTGGGCAAAAACACTTCCTTCATGGGAAGATAATGAATAAGGCTTTGTCAGCAAAGCGATTACCTGAGACGCTTAAAGGCATATTACGTAGGGTGCAAGACAAGGATGACTAACCAAACCCTGAAACATCCACTCACAACCAAACACATGCTTGCGGGTGCTACATAACTCCCATTATAAAACTCATAACAATTGAAAACAAATGTTTTTCCATTCCATGTTTTGTTGGTTAAATTCAATGATATCATTAGAGTTGCATCGTCCAATATTAGGCTCAAGGCTAGCTTTGATGAAACAATGAAGGATGTGAGACGCGGTAGTTTTTGCTTGTCCTTATGCTTGAGTCAATTTGAACAACACGAAAGCTAAATCGCAGGTGATTATTTCGATAATGCTCTTTCTAGTCTCATTGACCTGTGGTTGCTGATGTGTAGCTACTCTCTTTGGATGAAAGAAAAAATCTGCCGATTGCAAATCCAAACTGGTGCAAGCAATATGCGCTTGATTTCACCACAGCAGTACTTGTAGATTCCTATATCTTATTGCCCCTTAATTATCCTAATCGGTAAAGTCAAAGTCTACGTTTTATTATAGAAAATAGCCACAAGCGATCACTTGTCCCATACAGTTTAGCACAAAAGGATCAATTTACGGTTCAAAGAACTATTTGGTTTTCATTTGCTGCTACGGATGACGAAATTTCAGACTTGTCAATCTTACATCCAGCTTTTACTTGACAAAATCAATTGTGGGCGCACAAATAACGTGAGGAGGTAGGTACTTGCAAATTATCCACACTCTGAGAGCAAATGAGTGGCGCTGGCATTCTAGTGGACATTTTTGGATCAGTAATTCGAATGAGTGCCTCCCTAGTTGAGTGTTGGGCAACAAGACGAACAGTGAACAACATATTCCTGCATTATTTAATACACCAAAATCAAGTCTCCCCCGAAGTCCGCGATACTGTGTGAAATACAGCTTCAATGATTCCGGTCTTTCCGCATACGTCTTGGAATACAGTCCCTTGATCATTTTGGTGTCCATTCTTTGTAGAAGTTCCAGCATCTTGCGACCAAACTGCGTTTGGTTTACATGCTCTATGTGGGGGTCGAATATAAGCTGATAACAAACGTGGGAACAAAAAATGTTCAAATTATTTTATCGAAATTATAAAAGACTTCACATGCATTTACTTAGGTCCATTTTCCTTGAACGGGGTACATCAAGAGGAAAAACACTACGTCTCCATGGTAATACAACTGATATTGTGTAGTGTAACTAGTAAAAGTGGGGTTGAAATAAAACACTAAATTGGTCAGAATTGGATTTGAATGATAAATGGAGTGCAATATCTACTTACGAAATATCCAAGAAAAGCATATATATGTCTGAATTGCTTGGGCTCTGCCAAGTCCAAAATATGCGCTTAGTATCATGAATGCGAAACAGTTGGATAATTTGACAGCTCGGTAGCCTGACGGAATCACTTAATTCACAAGATCAGACAAGCAACACAACCGGTCTCTACGATTAAGGTCTTCAAAGGGTTTCCATGGAACATACTAAAAGGACAATTATTATTATATCGGGGGAAATTGTCTTTCAGACTCGATCCTTTGATTGAACAGCTATCGAGTGAATACTCATACCTAAGTGACTGCAAAGAAGTCTGCTCCAGACTGTATATTTATTTTGGGAGAGACGCAAAGTAACATAGTATTACATAGCAGGTAGTATCCGAAAGACAACTCACAGATCCTTGAGAGTTGAATAATCGAAAATCAGTGACAAAGGTTTTATTGGGATCATACTCCTTCGAACTCCTTGAATAAAATCGATGCCAAAGAGGAAAGCGAAATCAGTCGGTAAAATACTGGAATTTCTTCAAGGACTATGCTGGCTACTGTTGTACGGTAGCAGAAAATTTGCCAGTAAATCAATAGAATGCAAGAAGAAACAATTTGGAAGGTTTCCGTTCTTACCGTGGTCGACTGTTTCAGCGAGGAAAAAAATGGATACTAATTTGAGTGATGTCTTGAGCCCACCACAAATTGCCCTATCTAATAATACAGTTACTATCCCGGAAGAAGCTAAAAAATAAGATTTCAGGGTGTATTTATCTGCTCAATATAATAATTCAATGGAAATTCTCTGAACAATAATCTGCATGAAGTTTTCGGGCACACCTTTGGGATGAATGCTCGTGTTATTTGGAATGCTACATGTCTAATTAAGTATAAATCTATAACCTATGAACAGAAGGAATGCCGTAAAGTTAATACAGAAAACAAAGTATTGATTGTGTATTAGTATATAAAAATGTGTAACAAGAGTGAGGAAACATATGATTGAAGGAATTTCAACACTATAGCGGCTGATGGAAATATAGAGGATCGTTATAGCAGGTTTTTAGAGTCACGGAGTAACAGTGACTCAATATTGGTGTTTGGGTCTCGCAAGCAGGTATACTTGGAGGAAGGACCAAATCTTCGTGCCTCGAGGGACGAAATATGTGTTAAACAAGGAAAAAATAATCCAGAGAAGGTAGCCGTATGACAATGAGCCTGATAGCTCAGCTGGTAGAGCCAGCGCGTACAAAGCATAGGCGGCGTTCATGCGTGGGTTCGAATCCCACTGAGGATACTGAGCTTTTCACAATCGACATAGAATCTTCAAATCTGCTAAACATACGTTTGCAAAATGAGCAAACCGTTGAGACACGGATATTCAGGACGGGTCGGAGATGAATTGAATGGCTTATTTCTGAACAGAAACAGAAACATTTCCCTATGAGTACAGAACTGGTTTCACAGTGGATGCCGCAAGAGCAAATATATACATATATTTCGCATGAGTGGTTCACATAAGCTATTTAGAATACATCAATTGACCACAACAGACCATCCTTCCAAGCTGTCTTGCATAAAAATAATGTCATTCATTATCACAATATAATTGAATATATATCTTTGTGTAGTTTTCTGAATTCAGAGTTCCTGCAACAATTGTTAAGGAGTAGATCCTGCTGAATATGAGGTTTAATCTATTTCAATTATTATCACACCAATGCACTCAATGTTACGGGATTACAAATCAAATCAATAGAGTTAAATAGAGTCTGTGCTCTCGTCTTGATTTTGGCGTATCAAATACTGCAGAACCCAAACCATCTAGGTCGTCAGCTGCTCATGTTATCGAACAATGTGTAAATGGTAACAGCTGGATAAGATAGTATTCGTGAAGAATAATAATAACTTAATTACCCAAATGTGCATCCCATATACAGTGAGTGGTGAAAATAGTGAAAGGTAATTTACTTCTGTCCATCACATACTTGGTTCAAGCCCAATGTTAGCTTGGGCAAGCACAAGTCAAAAAACATTCACGTAGTTAAAAGTAGGCAACGATAAATCGGATTTTCAAACCGTACCATCTGTTAACAATGCACGATATCAATATCGAATGTGACAGACGACCATCGTTTTATAGATTCCGAATGCATTTGTGGAACTTGTAATCTCCTCACTCAGTCAACGATGAGATTTTTCATAGGTGAGTGGAAGAACAAAAACACTATAATTTATTTATATCATTTGCTATTCGAGGGCAATATTACCGCAAAAGACAAAGCCATAATTACACACGGTGATACTCCAACTGTACCGTAGTTTATGCAATATCGAACAACGTTGGAGTGCAATATTTGCATACACGGAATGCAATTGCAGTCCAGTCTGTATTCATATGCCACACCTGAGACTCTTTCAATACGTATGCCTACATCAATAATCTATGATTCAAAATCTTTCTCGCACTTTTATAAGTATTTAAACACTAGTAGTTTTAGACCTTTGTGTTCGAATCTAGGTACACAGAATGGTACAATAGCACAAAGCGGTACCTTAACTAATATGACCACGGTGTCTGTTTTGCTTCGTAAAGAAAGACTACGGGGGCGTGTGCACTGTACGGCGTCGCTTAAAAAACCAAGATCGTTAGGTATCAATTTAACACTGTGGTTACGGATTGTTTTTCGTTGGTGGACAATCCTGTATGTAAACTGTTTGTTTTTCAAGGACATATATTGGATCAGTTTTCCTATTACGTGTGTTTATGCAATCCGGCGATTTATGCAGTGTAGACCTAAGTAGCATTTCAACAGTTTTGTGTTGATGTAAACAGAAAACAATAATATGCGGTTCATAGTTACATAGACAGATAAGTAGGTGGAATGATCTTCCTAAACAGGACATTCACGTTGAACTTAATTGTTGATTACAAACCATTTTGATTCATTGATTAGCGGAAGTACTAAGTTCGTGTTCCCATTGAGATTGATTGCATTTAGAACCCGGTGTATCCATCCAGTGATTACCACATCGATGATCGGATGCATCGTCGGTGAACAATTTCTTTATGCTATTCATAAGTCTCAGGACCAAATAAGTCAAAGGTGCGGCTTTCGTATAGCTCGTCAGGCAATCTGTGTAATACCTTGGTTACACCGTCCATGCCTTCTGAATACAGATGTTGACCAAACTCGTACAACATCACCCTCGTGTTGGAAACCCATTTGAGCTTGCAATATCATACTTATATATCGATAGCTATGAGTAAAATGTATTTAATGCTGACTTTATCTCCAACATCTGTGTTCTTAGTTATTTTCTGTCAACGTTTGAATGAGTGTCGCGATAAAATTTGTAGTGGTTCGAAGGTTTGATTTGATTTGAAAAATATTTGAGGCAAAGTGGCATGGCCGTTCATTCTCTTTACTAGATGATTCCTGTCCCATAAGAGTGTTTATTACATTGAGCACATGTATTGTAAATTTATAAACGTTTTTTCATTCAGTGCACAGTAAATAAGCAAATCAATGAAAATATTCTAGCCTGAATAAATAAATAAATAATTTGAGAGAAACAAATGTGATGAAAATCAGGATGTTGCACGAGTTTGGTCAATATCCTGCAGTTGAATGCAAATATAGGCCGTAAGGTTTGTCTGCTTGTGAAACACTGGTTAAGCTTTTTTATTGTTCAGAGGATCTTCGATCTTTGTTTCATGCATTAGACAGGTACTTTTCTGATTTAATAGTAAGCTATATTTTGGAGAACGTAAAGCGCTTTATCTCATCTTCATTTCACTTTGAAGGTTCATTCATGAGACATGTGGATTGAAAGCAGATCCCGGAAGTTCATTTACTGTCCCGGCCAGGTTATCCTCGTTCACATCGTGACCTGAAAGACTGGATTTGACCGCTAGCTATCATACTACAACATACAAGCTACGGTTACCAGAACGGAACGAATGGTCTATCTCAAAGTGGAAGAATTGACGGTGGAGGGGAGACACCGAGTTAAGCCCCCGCAAATCTTTCGGGATTGCGGATAGTGAAAGGGCCTAATTATAGTGATCATGCGACGGTGCGTTGCGGAAACACCTAGCAATGAGCGACTATATCATAGTATACGCAACGCGGTCAAGCCTGGACAGTATTTTGCTGTTGGTGATGGATTTTTGGAGGATATCCTGTTTGGATTAATTAGCACAGGAATTGGTCGTTTGATGCGGCACAATAAATAAGCCTCATATCAAACTCAGGGTTTGTAGATGCGGTCTTGCTAGCAAGGAATCAAAAGGGTTGGTACAACAGCTGCATATGGTATTGTTGTATCCCATCGGGGGAACGGAGTACTATATTTCTCAGAAATCAAAGGAATTTAGCAGCAGCTTCGACCGTACTAACAGCTATGCATGGTGAAAAGTGTAAGCCTGTGGCAAGTTGTGGTAAATATCCGGAAGTGATTTAGTGTTCGAATTATGAACAAGTAAAGCAAAATTTTGTTTTCATACCTTGTTCAAACAAATTTATTGGTTTAACTCCTAAATCATTGTTCGCTCCTTTTATCGATATCCACACAAACAGTGCGAATAACTACAATCACATGTATGAGGTTTTTCATTTTACTATCGTTCATTTAATATGTTTTGATTCAAGAAGTAGCAAGCGGATAGCGTAAGGACTGCTATGCGATCCACAGAGAGCGGAACACAGTAAATGTGGGCCATAAGTTGATAACCTTGGCAACTATCGTTATAAATTAGCACCTATGTGATTCGGCTCGGGGTTACTTGTTCCACTGATTTTTCAATGAAATACCAGCAGTATTTCCATCAATCGACCTTAACGATAAAGAACATTTGAAAGCATCGGTCAAACCTGTTTGATAGATCACTGACCGTACATGTACAAAACCAAAGTCATTACTGATAAATTTAGAATTAAATACGATGTGAATCCTTATGATGATCGACATAGAACCCTGGACACTTGATTCAACCTGTTTCCGACTGTTCAGCAGGTCATACTTTTGTATCACTGTCAGGGTTGGAACCACAAGCCTACTGGTTTTGATTCAACACCATTATGCATGAGTTATACGGCCCGATGAGGGGAGGGGGTTAACGATTTTACAAGGAATGAAATCCAGACCTACATTCCTATCCATTGTCGAAAGTGAGAATATTGTTGAAACGAATGGACTCATCCACTGTGCATCATCTGATGAAACGATTCATTGAACCAATTACATCAATTTCATATGCTAAATGCTTATGCATACAAAACGTGAGAATTGACGATACAATGGATTATCGCATAAAAGATGAGCACAATCAGAGTACGAAAAACCGGCCCCTCATTTTACACCCAAGGTTGATATACACCATCGGAAGAATACCTTCTCAGTCTGTTGGGATTACAAGTGTGGGGTTGATTCTTAGCTGCTTCGAATCAACCGCAAATAATAGAACCAGTTGTCTGCACTCAGTTGTTGATAACAGTCAAGTGATTAAACATTACGACCACTGAATATTTATACATCAAAATGTTCATTCATTTGAAGAGAATACATATGAGGAATTGGTTTTAGGTCCAATCTCTTCAGGCGTACAATTAAAATTTATAAAGTTTCTTTATAACGATTGTTATTTTAATCAGACTTGGTGAATCATTTTTCGCTCAATGACCAAATCGTAGTATGACTTTTAGACCAAAGGCACTCACAGTGCTTCACATTGCTCCCTGTTTTTTACAGTGTTCCGGTGAAAATTTGCCTTCCGGATGAACAAAGTTAATTTTGCTTTAGCTTTATCGTGTGAATGTTGCAGTCACCGGGATAACGAACTGTTTAAGAATTTTATGGAACACTTATCAGTATTTCTGCTGTTGTTTGAATTGAAGTATCTAGCTGCCTGAAAACAAGATATTTGAGATTTTACGTGAGGATTCCTTCCACCTCTTAATTACCCGCAATAACTGGGTGGTGATGAGTGATACATGTTGCCTCGAATTGTAATATGTATTACATAGACGATAACCATGACGGTGATGATGGCTGTGGGTTGGCTGAGGACTATGAGAATAATGATGACAACGGTCATAATTTATTTGATTGCAAAATAACAGCTTTATTAAAAATGAGTGATCGCTGGTGTCCTACGAAGCCGCTTTCCACACTGCCGGTTTTAGCTATCACAATGCACGTGTTTCACTGGGGTAATGTTCTAGTCATGTGACTCAAAGCTCAGTTTAATCTGTCTGCTCTCAGCACAGAAATTCACACGATTAGTGTTTACCACGTTTTTCCCCTCTCTTTTCCACACACACTACATTTGTAAAACCGACCGATTATCACATTGGAAATTCAGTGCTATCACTGAAAAAGGGTTATAGCCTAACTTTTCCCTAGTTTCTGTTTACCACAAAATGCTGAGAATGGGTATGTTATCAAAATATTCTATAGTTTGCAAGCTTCAAGCAAATCCCATTTTTTAATCATTTGTTGAATACCGAATAACCATTGCGCTGCAGCACTCCAGGGATTCGTTTTCACCCATGCGCAATCACGCAAAACTGAAAATTTTATTGAGTCCCGAAACAGTCAGACTTTCATTTGATTATTCATTGAAATTTCGGTGTCCGTTTATGACTTCTGGACTGCTGTTAAAAACAAGATAAAGTTATTCTTTTGGGTATAAGCGTGTTCGAAACGAAAACACTGTTTAACTTGCGGCAATCGCTTTTCATTCCAATCAATGGAACTTGGAGCTGAATTTAGCAAAACCACAAACACATTCTTCTATTTTCATACTCCTAAAAAACACTAAATATTATTGATTTATCTGTGCCTATAAGGACTAATCAACGCCGTTTCGATAAATTCAGTTTTATAACAAGTTAAATTTCCATCAAGTCATCAATAGAGACCTGTGAATTCGATCCTCATACTACATTTATTCAAAGGTGTGATTGCCTGAAGTTTCCGGATGAATGCATGTATAGAACCTTGGATCATATTTACCTTGGTTAAAGCCGCAACCCTACCCTAGGATTGTTTGGGGACAGCTCTGATACCCATAATTAAATAATGTATATAGTTGATGGCTCAGAATGTTTCTTCGTCGCTGTTCCATATATACATATATATATGTATATAAATATATATAAATATATATACATTTATGTATATATATGTACATAAATATATGTGTGCATGTGTGTGTGTGTGTGCGAATATCCTGCGACTTGATGATGTGAATGAATCACATACTATTTACACAGATTACCTTAGAAACAGATGGCTAAATAAGTTCAACGATTTGCTCAATACCTAACTGACACAGGAATATCTACCCTTATCGGTCAAATTGAGCGGACTTACACAGCAAAACCGGACGGACTATTGCAGAATAGAATAGAGGAAGACTTATCTTTACACCACAGCTTAGAACACTGTTCATGGTGCTATTAAGCCAGTGGATTATTTTTTATGGTTTGTCCATCAGGCAGTATGGTGAGGTCGATGTATTCACGGATCTCCACAGACTCAATCGACTGACCATTCAACTATAGTTTGCATTTAGGGGCTGATCTGATTGTGCAGTGTACGCTTTGGTTTGTACAAGATTTAACGTCGGATCAATTTCGATACATTCCTAAATGATGCTTTTGAAAAGTCCATAGATATCTGCTATGTTCTCTTGATTGACAACAGAATCCTCAGAATGATCTAAATAATAAATGAACCCAGAGTGGTGAGCAATTCAAAGTCACCGATAATGCTGCTTCTATGCAGCAGCTTGCTGTACCCTCCGTGGCAAAATAGAACAGTCCTGATGCACAACCTTGTTTTACTCCCGCATTTAGTCCAAACAAGTTTGCCACAAAACTCGAGCGGTTGGTTTAACGTACCGATATTATTCGCCATTCACAGGGTGACATGACTCTTAAAAACTCAGAATCCTGTTGGTTGCCGAAACGCATCGCAATGTTCTAGAAGGCGCCGTAAAGTGCAGATTTGGTCAACACAAACATCACTCGCTTGGAAGTCGCTTTGATTTTATTGGATACGTTTGTGTGTTAGTAAAGCAAACAGATAGAGAGCGGTCTGTTGAAAACCGTAGCTCCTGCGTGGAGTAATCTGATGCTCCTCAAGTGTCCCACGATGATTGATCACCATTTTTGAGAAAGGGTTTAAAGATCGATGTGGTCCACGTTATTCGATAGATCTTATTTGCACTACTACATAGCACAACCGATTATGTAGTGGGATACAATTTGCCTTGGCACAATTCACAGTTTGCTTTTATCCCGTATCCATCGGTTGTCTTTTGCGGTTTTAAATTTTTCCCGGCTGTTATCCTGTAATTAATATGGAGATGAGCCTACATTTCAGGCTCGGACAGAGGAAGATAATCAAATAGACTGGGAATATTACCTTTGAACGCTGGAATGAATTCTCATTATGTGCTGAACAACAGTGGCCGGTCGATTTTACCGTTTCCTGATCTCGGTCGCAGGTTGCTCAATTTGGTTTGACGCCTACATTCTCATTGCCATTTCGTTTCAGTATTTCAGTTTGTTTTTTATGATGGATTGCTTTCCTTCTCGTTTGAGGTGGCGATGGTTAGTGAACTGATCCAGGAATTGCCCTCTGGATGGCTTTTTTAGTTGGAAATTGCAGTATTTCTGACAACGTTTTCCAGTGAAGAGATTTTGCAGATCAGTTTGTTACACCGAGAACTGCAATCTCAAACTGTAGTTCAGTTGAACTGCCCGTCATTCCTTCGGTTCCAAGTCAATCTTCCGAGCTTTTATGCCTCAATCAAGCTCCTATAAAAACATATCTAGTGAATTTTTATCATGTACAGGGCAAACAAAGCACAAACACTTAAAAGCTAGGAAACTGTTTCAACCTAATTGGGTCTCATCAATGGTGTGAATCGGTCAGCAAAATTGAGAATTACTGATCCGACATATAATAGTCAGAACGTAAGCATATTACCCACGTGACCACTAGATGTCCGATGAAATCGTTTTTTTTGTTGTTTATGCACGACAAATCGAAGTTCAAGTCCGCTAGTTTGTTGTGGGCATCATCCCTCCCAACATCTAAACAGTAGCCTTCAGGGTTATGACTTGGTTGGACATAATTCAAACTGGACTCGTATAGAGTATATTATAGCATAGCATAATATAGTATAGTATAAAATAGTACATTATAGTATGGCATAGTACAGTATATGAGAAATGAAAAGCCGTCTGATCAGATATCTGTTGATCAACTGTGTCGCACGCCGAAGCTCAGTTAGGTACCGGGTTTTACCCCCGGTTGAGTGGATGGATTCGCACTGCTGACGAGACCTAATGGGTCGAAATACATATTTAGTACATTTTGTCTTTTTGGTTCAGACTTCAGTTGCTGTGTACATGAGGAAATTTACCTTATGATTGCATTAAAAACAAGTTAATATTCAGTGTAAATGAAAACTGATTATTATTTTTATGGTGACTATTTTTTCACCTCCTAAAATAATCCATGACTATCCAATAAACGTTTCTTACGCTGGGTAGTTACAATGCTACGATAAAATTCGGTGTCCCCGAATATCTCGAGAACTCTCAAATCAGTGAAATATGATTCTTCACTGGCGAAAATATGCACGCTTTGGTTCCATCAGTAGCCCAAGGTTTTGAATAAAATAAAATAAAGATACCTCATACATACAATGTACTCCAGCCGGGGCTTCTCATGGTTTCGTCTTCTTTCATACAGGTTCTCTCGATTCGGAAACTCAACTTTTCGCTTTCAACCACAGTTTTACTTTTATTGATTGCACCACTCCTCTGCTTTCTAATCATGATTATATTTTCGAATTTCGACAAACAACATGCTCAGCGATCGATTATTAAAGAACCTATCAACGATCTTAATCGCACAAGCGCCTGGTATTGATCTGTGTGCATCACCACTAAAACTGCGTATGTTTATGTTTCTTTTACACTTTTTATCTACTAGCACTTCCAATAATTTCAAAAGCTTCTGAATTCACCTTCAGAGCTCTGTCTATTTAAGAAGATAGAAAACGTCGAAATACATCCAAATTGGAACTGTTACAATCAGCTATCAGCTTGGCGTCTCATTCCTTCTCCTACGTCTTTTTGATTCCTGTTCAAAGTGAGGCTATCTGTCTCAAATGTGACACAACAGTGATCGTTAGATCATTACGCCGCGTCATTGCTTCATTCTCGTAGTTAGTAATAATATATCATGTTTTTCGTTTATCAAAATTCTTGTTTTGTGTACCAAATTGTCTTCCTCAGACTCAACATGCAACTTTGTTCATCTATGACAACCATTGTAAATTTCGTCGCAACCCCTCTTATTCGGATTAGAATCCCAGTGGATCCAGTGGATGTACACTGTCAGTGATTTCCAGAAAGAACAGTAGTGCACTGTTTTATGGGTTGATAAATCTGCTTAAACAATACATCGCTGTACACAACTTTCTTACTTTGAAGCACAAGATGAAGACACCGGTAACGATATGTGTTTACAGCCGTTTTCATACTTGTACTGTAGACCATCTGACTATGGAACAATTTTCACTTTACTGTAATTCACGTGCGTGTATTTCCTATTCAAAAATCTTCAAGAATTCATGGTGTCAACAGTGGTCGAAGTTCACATATGAGAGGGTATCATTGAACTTGCGGTACGTTTCACTCTCTGTCTGAATTTTCAATTTTCACACTATTTACATGACCGTCTTTGGTGTTTATACCTTCGTTTGTATTAGTGACCTATCCAGGGCCACGGACACATCCAAACATCCAATACACCCTCATCGTCGACTAAATTGTTTGCCTAAATACATTTATTATTACTGTATTTTTTCTTATGTTCATTTCAGTTTTCTGCCGTGTTTTTCGCCTGTTTTGCAAATAAACAGCCATAGCCTTTATTGTTTCCTTGCTGTTGTATTTGATATTCCTTTGGGCAGTGGTGACCCGATGGTAATGTCCTGAAATTACCCCCCTTNCGCCCCCGGGGGATATGTGTTCAAAACCTACCACCACCGCTTAACTTCCTCAATGTGTATTGAATGACAACCCGTTGATTGGCCGCTTCCCGCTTACTGAAATTCGTATCTTTGCATATTCAATAAAAATAAGTCAAATGAAAAATCAAGAGAGAGAGAGAGAGAAAAGGAATCTGCATTACATTTTACATAATAGCTCAGTAGGACACTAGGGTATGTACCCAGAAAAGTGTTCTCCGTTGTCGAAGCCCTAGTGCATGCTGCATTTTGAACTTACAAAGTGCTGAAATGGATCTGCTGTCTTAAGGTTCGGCTCTAGCAGAGGAGCGATGGGAGGCTGGGGTACCCGGCAAATGCACGCGGAAGTCAGAAGACAAGTAAAGACGGAGACGATTAGAATAATAGATAAGGCAGGTACGAAGCTGTAACAGATCTGTTGCAGCTTTTACTATTGATTAACGATTTAGACGAGGATCATGCGTGCTGGAGGTGCTAGGGAAGGCTGACAGAACCGCCTTTCGAAAATTGTTAATTAAGAATAACTCAAAACATTTGGTGCATGCAGAACACCTCTATGAAATAAGTAACTTGAGAGCTATCATCACGAACGATTATTTGTGCCGTCCCTACCAGGTGAGAGAGGGTGCACCAAATGTTGGCACCATATCTGAAAGCAAAATGGGTGATGATCTGCAGACAAGCAGAGTACTAATAACGTTTTGCACAAAACTGTTGTCCGTTCGCATGCATGCATATTGTTGTGTGAAGACATTTCCGCCAACTGAAAACAAAGAGGAACGCTGCCTCAATGAGTACGGCAATATGAATAGCGGCCGGTAACAAATGCAAACCACGGATGCTTGAAAACCTTCGTTTAATTTCCTTGGCCCGTAGCTCAATGTGGGGCGATCTTTTACAGATATGTTGAAGCTTTTTAAAGAAGCTCTCTGGTCCACGGTTGTAATCAGGTTGGGTTCTTCACTAACAAGATGATACCACACTGTGTGTTAATGTGCATGTGTAGCAGTAGTACATTTCATCCGGGTTGATTTGTTCAAGTAGACAAGATGCAGTAAATGAATTTTGGTGAGGACCATTTGAGTTGCTGCTTTTGTTCACTATGTAAGGTAACCCATACTGCAAAACGTTGTGCTTTGTCTTTCATATAAAAAGCTAGCGACCCCAAATGTGTTGCGAGTTAAAGTGACCGCCAGGAACACCTGAAACTGGGTGCACCGTTGGCAGGAGCTAAATTTCATCCTATGAAAACTGAAAGCGAATTCTGGTTACCCTCGTTTTAACTGGGATGTAATACAATCCTCAGACTAGAGAAGGCGCCATCTCAATCAAGTTTGTACGGCTAATGTGAAAAGTTAAATCATGGTTCAGTAGAACTTTTCACATTCGCCATACAAACTTCAAATCTGCCAAACAACAATTTGATCAGTCAAGTTAGTCGGGTTTGAAAACAACATACACATTCACATTAGTATTGCTCAGTTATTAAATTGGAAAACTTCACGATGTTTATTCAAATCAGATAATGATTAGACTTGCAAAAATTATTAGTTCCACCGGTTAGCTACCGTTTTCATTCCGTTTTGCAAAACACCTCAATTTACTGATGACGCACCAGGACAGGGCAGGCTTAGAATACACGTTGTACACCATTGGCGTATCAATCAAAAAGTGCGCAGTAACAAATTCTGATATATATATATATGATTAAGAATCCGGGCCGTTAAATTCCCGAAATACTATGATTTGTGTTACTCAATTCGTAGAACACAATGCCAATTGAGAATTAAGCACTCATTGGTGGTCAAGTCACCGTGTAACGATATAGAAACCAGCTGGCAGATATTGAGTGAGCGGACTACAAGCCAAAAGGACCCTTCACAGTTTATGAATTTTCGGCCACAGCTTCGTCTTGTCTACAAAATCACTTTGACTGAAAGGGATAGCCGAATGACCAGTGAAACATACATAAGTAACTGCAAACTGAATTTCAAATGGATAACAAGAGGTGAACAATATCGCTCACGTGTCAAATATTCGCTTGCTAGCCTCCCCCCACTCCTCATTGCCACTATGTTTTCACGAACCACAATCAACGTAATTACATAATCAACTTTTAAAGCCCACTGTCAGAGAAAAGTTACGTCGTAATTTGACCGTATCAAATGAATAACTCCCTCCAGTCAACGAAATGTGCTTACACAGCATGAAGGTAGCCACAGATATTGATAGAATTGTATTTTTTGTCGGGTAGCAAATCGGTTCATCGCTGTTGCATGTGTTCACGATGATCACGATGAAGGAGCAAGTAAACAGACATTATTTGTTGTCAGTTTTGTCATTCTGATCTGCCACATCTTCATTTTATCGTGTGTACATAAATGTTTAAACTGGAACATTATGGGAATAATGGTGATGTGACATCACATATGCAAAACGAAATGCATAATAACGATATACCCCACAATCTGCCCCCCTCCCTCTTCGGGGCAGCAAAACAGAGTTATTCCCTTCCCAAAGTGGAGTGGCACATCTTATTTACAGAATCTTTATTTTTACTAGATATGCGTGCGCTTTTCAGGATTTCTACGAAAAACGTAACTGGAGTATATGTAATACTAATTGAAACAATCTATCCAGTAGGTGTATCAGTCTGCAGTCTCCATGCTTGCAGACAACAGACCAAAATTAACACCGTTGGTAGGAGCAAAATTTACGCTTTACTGCTGAAGACATTTAACGAGGAATTGACTAGGTAGATAGAATATGGTATATGATACATTTCAAATCTGTCTAAGCCTAAACTGTGTTCCAAACCGAATCACAGCACAGAGAACTTTCTTTGTAAAAAGAAAAAAAGATATATGATTTGCTTTCGGGTGCGATGCTCTCAAGTTACCCGAGCCGAATTAAGTGAAACTTCTCGAGGACTTCACAACGAAGCCTACTGCTAGCCACAGGTTGACCCCTTAGGTAGCGTGTGTGTGTGTGTGTGTGTGAAAATTCGGATCATACGCCCTTTGGACGGGGTCAAGCGTCCAAGGTAAAAATTATACCTCGATACACAATCGATCCTTTGGCCACGGCTACAACCAAGGAGGTATGGTTGGTTGTGCTTTGTACACCTCTTCTTGGTCGGTTCGAAGTCAGAGATTTTGGGCAATCATCTAAGTGCAATGTCACAGTGGTTTACCGACCCGATTATAGCAGTGAAAGTTAACGTTTCGTCCGCTTACTTTGATGGGTAAACGCCACAGTGATTAGGACTTATGTATCAGAGGCAGTTTGACATTTTGGTTTACTGAGAGCATTTGGCTAGGTGCGAGTGAAGGTTGACTAACCACAACCCGAGACACCCACCCCTGATCATACTGGGGATTTCAGAGATAGAGGCTATCAACCGAAAAGGAAGTAAGGCTCGCTTTGTGTTTGTGTGTGAGCTTCAAAGGCCGGTAGTGTGTCAAAACAGATTGTCCAGGGCTTGCCAGTACCAATGCTCGAAAGGGAGAATGTTTCTTAGGTCCTGTTGTGACCTACAACTGACTGTTTTGTGTTCAAACATGCCTGTGGCCAAATTGATCGATCGGTTGATCGAATAAGTGACTTTGAATGCTGCCTTGACGGTATTCGTATGTAGTGCGACGTGTGAGCCGGAGTGGGCCTGCCTACCTGCCTTCCTTCACGCTGATCGTTCCTGCCTGTTTCCCGGTTTGTGAACCGGCTACGTATTTGCTGTTTACAATAAACTTACTGCTTAATTCGTTGGGTGCTCATTTTACCTACTTAATTTGAGACACAACAGGGCCATCAAGCCACATGATCGTCCTCAGTTTAATTCTGGGAAGAGTCAAAAGATTATGATTGAATTATAAGGCCTGAATAGAATGGCTCACGACGAAATATTGGAAATTGGTTATTGTAGCTCGGGTGACCTGAATTCCATTTCGCCTGTTCGCCTAGTCTGGGAATTTGTTTGCAAAAGTTTTTTCAGTTGCCGGGGTGAAGTGGCATTGTTCTGCCTTTACCCGTTCGTTTATATGAGTGGTCTTGTCTACCGATTGATTTTAATCCTTGTTCTCATTGTAATTGACTTCGTTCGCCGTTAAACTGGTGCGAGGGGTGAGGGGTCATGATTGCGGTTTCGGACCACTTTCAGATTCCGGGGTGATGTTTTTTGTTGGGCCATTTAGTGCTCAAGTTGTATTGACGTGTACATGTCATCCAGATCGATGTGCCTGTTTATTGAGTTGATTGAGGAGTGCCCAGCTGCGAGAAATTCTTTGGCGGGTTTGACTGGGCTAGCTGGATAATTTTTATTGATTCCAAGTCAAACCGATGTGCCTCTCAATCTTCGTGGAGGAAAATCAAAGATAGTGTGTCACGTCTCCTGATTGCCGATTGGTGTTCATGAATCCCTGTAGACAGTTTTCTCCTACTTTGTCCAATGTAAAATTTTAGGCAGTTCTTGCAGTTTATTTCATAGATAACGCTGCTCTTAACCTTCTTCATCAATCTCTCCTTTGGTTTTGACAGAAGTTCTCTTAGACAGGCATTCGGTTTGTGGGCGACTTGGATTNGGATTCCGTATGATCTCATCGGTCTTGTTGTCATTTCCGAAGCGTCCTTGATCTACGGCTGGATCGTTTTTGTTTCCGATTCTCTGTCTGTTGTCTCTTTCATTGTTTGAGCTAGAGTTCTTTTTAAAAGGTTGCAGTTGTAGCATTTACGAGCAAACACTCTGAGGAGGTTTCTTTCTTCTTTCTTCCCGAATATGTCGATGTTTCAGTGCATTTGGATTCTTCCGAACAGGGTTCTAACTGAGCACCTTTTGTGGCTGCGTGGATGATTACTTTTGAAGGTCAGGATTTGATCCGTATGTGTTGCCTTGCGGTAGACCGTTGTCTCCAGTTTTCATGATGGTGTGAGAACAATGGACAAAAACAGTCTGTGGAGAAGCGAACGGCCGCAGGTTTCGACTATTCGTACCGATAGTCATTTGGCTCCACAGTATGTATATATACTATATATATAGTATATATAGTATATATATATATATGTATATATATGCATAACCATGGGTTGAACGCGGAATATGAAAAACAGAAAAGGGAGAAAACAAAACCAGTCAACTTTGGGAATCGCAACTTTTGCCTGTTTACTGTACACCATTTTGACACGCATTCCTGATCATACTGAGGTTTTTCGGAAACAGGATGTCAACCACAACAAAACCGAGTTGAATGCACACACCTACGGAGGGGTGNGGGGGGGGGGGGAGAGCGGCGACACTTATTTGGACCGTGCTTAAATGCGGATGCTTTATGGTGGTCAGTAGACATGAAAATACACCTTTTCCCATCACAGTATTTTTGATCTTAATTCACTTGCTGAAAAGAGGTTTGTGGCATCACGCTACGCAATTTGTCTTGGTCGGGAAATAGGAAAGTGGTTCATTTACTGTTCACACACAAGACGACTATTCCCAGTGCATCATGAGCTACTGAAACGAGCTGCCTGGATTCGAATCAGTGAGATAGGGTTAAGTGGTGTGGTGTTTGTGTTCAAACACAACACAATCATGTTTACACCTAGTGGAGCCACCTGTAGGAATACCAGCGACTGTAAGTCAGCGGGACTCAGGTTGATTACAATCTCTCGTTGTAATGTACTTCAATTTGAATTCAACTTAACGACTTTGAAAATCAAATTTGGATCATAATTATTCCAGTCCTATTGAAATTCAATACCATGGCATTTTTTCTAAAGCTGTTTTCGGGGGAGGTGCAGTTTAATTAATCTACTGGGATTATTCTACGAAATGTAGGATAACCATGCTGCATAATACCCGGTTGTTGTGGAGTTATTGATTGGTTACTTTTTTAACTGTTTCTCAAACATGCTGCGCTTGCTTGCATCCATTAGAGGATTTCGAACGTGAAAAAGATCTATCGGTTTGTGGGATTAGAAGAGTGCTGTAATAACCGGTTAACCGGTTTTATCCCATCTCATTTCGCTTCTCCTCGAAACTACCTCAATAATTTCAAACTAAAAGCAGACACATTTCGATAATGAATATTGGAAATAAATTCTGCCGAATGAGTCAGTCAGAAAAGCGCTTAGAAATAAATGCAGACATAAGTGAAAGAGAGTTCATTTTAATATCTCCTTTTTATAAGGTAATTTCAAATGTGAGCTACTAAAAGGATGCCTAGGGAAAAAGTACATCATTCGTGTTTTTCCTGCTGTGATACTAAGTGTACAGGTCAAATCTCGGCGGATTATACTGGTGATTAGTTGTCCAAATATCGCTCATCGATGATCATTCAGGTTCATTTGTTTATTTTGGTGAAGTTCCTCGCATGAAAGATCTTGAACCGTTACAGAGAATTTGGGACGAAACAAATGTGTGGTTAAGTACGGGTAACAAATGCTACAAATGCAGTGGTCACATATCCTCGCGACACGATCCTTGGGCAAATTATGATGCTTCCACTTTAATCCTAAGAATATTTGCAACGCTAATGAAGACAGTTCACGGGTGTCACCAAGACCAAACGTTGATGGTGTCTTTGTTCCAATTTTCAACTCACGCGTTCCTTCTCGGAAAAGATTCGATCAACCAGTTTTCTTACACTGACCCCAGCCTGATAAGGTCAAACAATTGAGTGATGATGGGAACGCGGAACAATATCACTTACTCCACAATAAAAACAATTAAAACACCCACCGTTCATCCTGCAATCCACAAATCGCAACATCACAACCAAGTAGTCGTAAGCAGTACCCCGCAGCTATATAATAACTGTACTTCAAATTCTTATACACGCGTCACTGCAACTGTGAAATCCACATCACGTGATTTCATGTTATTCTAATCTGTTAGAAACCGGAAAAACCAAATTATTCCTAACCATCAAATTTCACACCACCCGCCCCGATCACTCCGTATGCGATTCATCCACAAACCCAACTGGTGAGGGTGGTATGATAGTTTTCTTCACTTTTGCACCACGTTCCCCGAATTATTGAACCCTACACTGGAGGCAGTCGCTTTTGCATGGGGTCCACCAAGTTAAATGCTCCAAGCATTTTCCAGTTTCCTCTAACCATACGCCCCGTACCCTAACCAATTAGGATCCTTATTTCTAACGAGCCGCACACCTCAAGGTCACCTTTCGGAGGTCAGTTTATGTTTCTTTTAATACATATTTAGATCTTAGAGATAATGCATGAGTAGTTTGTAGCCAAATATATTTTCGCTTGATTTAGGCTATAAAGTTTTCTTTGTTTATCCCAAAATATCAGTCTTAACCACCCATCAAATGTGCATCTCATATGTATCTCACAAACGCTATCTTCAAGCCTGGCCCCATGATGCTTATCTCAAAAATCCCAGTTAAAAGACTCTTACAAGCAGTGTAGGTTATTTTGGTAGTGCCAACTAAACGTGGATTAAGAAATAAAGAAGTGTGCAGTTTTACATGGGGTTGATCACAATCTAGTCAATCGTCCGGAATCGAGGTTAAGAAGGCACCGATGCAGAGATTACCCACACCTGGTTGCCCTTCTCTTTTCATTACCATTGCGACTAGGCATCCAGGACCCTCGGAAAAATTCAGTCACATTCTCACGGTGTCGGCGGCTGATCCCAATTCATTTCAAATTCAAACCGCGAGAATTCTCAGGGGAAGTTTAGGCCTGCTCCTACAGACCCGAGAATCTCAAACCCCTGCACAAAATGTAAACGGCAAAACGCAGAAATGCAGAGTTTTCATGAGTTAATTCCAATCATCCACATTCTCCCCACTTCGCTTTGTATTGCAACCCACCTGCCTCATGTTATTGGCACTGTTGTCAATGTTGTTATTGTTGTGCGTTGGCACCACGCTTGTTTACAAGCCGGTGTAATATATATATATATATATATATATATATATATATATATAATTTTTTCTGTAGCTAACACAAAAGTTAGCCTGTTTTACTGGTCACGCACGAACCACTCTATAGGGGACCGAAGTGAAATCTCCATGTAGATTAAAATCATTGTGTGATTTGTCACAGTCAGACGTGATCAAAGCATGCGAGAATCAATAATTGACTTGCTTCGGACACATTTTTGAACAAGCTCTTTCTGAAGATTCATCCGCATTGGCTCTCTTCACATTTGGAAACAAAACTGGTCCCAACTGAACCATAAGGCATGGTTTGTACAACTGTATCTCAGACACCCAGTAAATTTGGTGATGTGGTTTATTCTATTGTGTGTTGTGTACAGTTGGATCGAGTTGGATCGCACTGCTGGTGAAACAAAAACCAGGTCAAAGCAGCAGTGTCTTACTTCCTGGCTTCTTCACGAAGGCTTCATTTGTTCTGCAGATGATGAAATTCACTGTTCATTTTCGCCTGTTTCGCCGAGTTTGGCAACCTGTTTACAAACGTTTCATCAGCGGCCGAAATGCCATCCTAAGTGCTGCTACCGTATTCTTCTTGAACCCGTTGGACAACATATATCCTTCTGCAGCAAATAACTTTGTCACTTGTTCTCACTGGCTTGGACCAAGTTGGATGTTGAATTGGCTCAATAGGAGAAGGGGTTTTATCATCCATGTAAATTGCAGTTTTAATTCGTTCTCATTTCACGACGTGACCTTTTCTTGCGTCAATTTATTCTTGAGTTGTACTGTCGTATACACGTGATTCAGTTCAATTTGTCTGTTTACTGAGTTGATTAAAGAGTGCCAAGCATCAGAAAATTCTCTGGTGTGTAAACACGCGGGTTGGTTGATAGTTTGAAGTTGAGTTCATGTCCTTTTTGATCTTCGTGAAGATAAATTAGGACTAGTGGATCTTGCGTCGTAACCACCGACTAGTGCTCCCTGATCCTTGTTGATAGTTTCCTTCCAGTTTGTGTTATACAGTGCTTCGCGCAGTCCTTGCAGTTTGTCTTGTAGAATAAATTGTTCTTGTCTTCCTCTATTATTCCTTTCCTTGCTTTTGAATGAACTCTCCGTAGGCAGGTGGTCGGTTTGTGGACAATATGCATTCCGTATGATGTGGACAGTCTTGTTGTCATTTCTGAAACCTCCTTGATGCATGGTGGTGTGTTCCTATCATTTTCTGTCGCTTGCCTCCTTGTTTTGAACAGAGATTCTGTGAACGAATTATCGGGTGTATGCTTTGCGAACAAACATTCCGGAAATGTATCTATCTTTTTTCTTCTTGAGAGTGTGGTTGCTGCAGTTCGTTTAGATGCCCACGTACAACGTCCCAACACATCATGTGTTTGTGGCTTTGTAAACAATTGATTTGGAATATCAGGAGTTGATCGACATGTGCTACTTTAGTGTAGACCATTATATCCAGGGTTGCTAAAGGGGCTTCTGTGATCAATATCCTCAAACCTGCCATTTGGTTATCGTTTCTTGTCGCAATTGTGAATCTGATGTAATTGATGTTGTTTCGTTTTCCTCTTACTTCAACCTCTTCAAGATGACATAGGTTTTAGCAACGTGTCGGAGTCGAAATTCCAGTATGATTTTTGGTATCATTTTTTCGCCGGCTTTTACATAATGGCTTCAGATATGAATACAGATATTGGTGACTCCATTGTTTCGTCTTTCACTTGCTGGTGGATTTTGTCCTCCAATGTGAAGTACGTTTTCATGCATAGTTCCATGGGTTCGTGGATAGCAACTAGTTGCCTTGGTTGATTTGGAGAGTGTTCGTTTATCAACTCGTGCAAGTGTCAGGTTGAAGCATAATGATGTGAATAAGACAATGACGTCAGAGGAGGTCATGGTTTCATCTTCTAGAATGATTTTCAGATCTCAGTTTGTTCAACAGTTGCTTCAAGTTTATCCCGTTATGATCGTATTCTGCTATAAGTGGCTTCAATCGTTTTCATAGATTGTTTGCTAATTTGCATTTAGCTGTTCTGTGATGGGATACCGTTACCCTCAATGGAATTCCTTCATTGGTAGTCCGTAGAATTCAACGACAACGGAGATTTTAGTCTTCGTCCTCTGTTTCTTCTTTTTAGTTAGTTGACATAGTTCTTCCCGTAGTTTCAATGTGGTATTGAGTATACTGTTTAGTTTCACAGTGGGACTCGTATCCATTTTATGGTGTGTGTTTGTATCTTGGAGTAATTCTTCAGCTTTTTGGATTTAGTTAGCGTTGTTTATGACCGCAGTAAGTAATCCTTTACCTGATGGATGACGATACTATTTTCACTGTTTTAAATGATGGTTCTATCTTAGTTGGATGGGATGGTGGATTTTCCTTACCGTTTCGTCTTGTGAGGCAATTTATCGTTGAATTCCTAAAATGCCACGTGCACAGTTCATAAGGGGCCTGAAAAAGTGATGATTTTTTCAAGTTATGCACAATGGCTGATTGCTAGATAATATACAGTGACGACCCCTAAACTAATGCCATTTATCAAACTAACACCTATTAGATTTAGAATAAAGGTAATGAAGTGAGGTGATGTGCCGGTTCCATGAATGTCTTGACTGAATGCTTATATGCTCACATGCGGTGCGGTTGTCTATGTCTCTCTGTGTGTTTGTGTGCGAGTGAGGGTGCAATCGTTTCTGTTCCTTCGTCCTCGCTCACGCAGCTTGTGAGCGGTCTTTAATTCCCATGGCACTGGATTTGTGAGAACGCGTTGGCGCGTTGGCGCTTGTTTTCCCTCCTGGTTCGTAATTCCGTGAACAATATCGTATGAAAACTGTGCATGTGTTTAACCATTGTTTATTGTCCTCAAACAACACTATACGGAATGCCTTCGCAGTATTGAAGTGTAAAAGTAAGTACATCAGTATAAATCATTTTAAATGACTGCGATTCTCGTCAAATAATTGGATAAAAGTATGCTAGACTACTGTTGGAGCGCAATGACTGGGAGATGTTGCTACAGAACGTGTTTTGAATGAAGTTGCACTCGATTTGGGTTGTTGTTGTTGTTGTTGGCACTAAATCGTTCTGCACAGTCAACCTACACGGCGATGATAAAAATTCTGCACTGATTGCTGATTTTTTAATTCATTGTTTGATCCAGTGCTAAGAATTAGAGCTGAAGGTTGAACCAAATGATCTCAGTGTAATAATGATGATATCAAAAAGATGAAATTTGAGCAACAGTGATTTAAAATACCGATTTGGATTAACGATGCGTTGGATCAGCGCTGCACAGTAAATTAATAAATAAGAGCTTTCATTCCCCTTTTATTCACGGATTATAGAAACTTACGATAATTTTTGCAAGAGGGGGAGAGGCCGCGGCCACAATTTGCTTGGGAAAATACAGAAGACAGTGGGATGGGCGGTGGTAATATTGTCCTAATTCAGAACCTCCAGGTTGATTGCCACTGGCACCACTAGACCACAGCCACCTCAACAAGAACGTGGAAAGCTGTGATACTTTACTGCTTTACTTTACTGATCATGACAATAAACCGATAGCAGTGGTGTTCTTGTTGTCACTTCTTATCAGGCTAGAATGCGGGAAATAGGGTATACGCACATTTGGACTGTGTACTCTGTGTATTGAACCACTGCAGTATCACCACACAGAGAGAGCATTCCAGACAAGCATGCACTTTATTTCCGTCATATTGTCTTTGATAATTTTGGTGCTCATTCCAATCATTTCAATGTCCTAACAGTGCAATCTGTGGCCCCCGAGATGGCGTGTGACCTTGCGAGATGCGAGTAGAATAGTATCCGGGATAACAACAGATGTGCAATCTTAAAATAAATGCTAAGACACAAAAATGTGAATGAAATTTCAGAAAAAAAAGAAGTGAAAAATATGTGAATGAGCAAAGTTATCGCTGCTGCTCGTAGCCATAGTAGCAACATCTGTGCTCGGTTACGAAGCTGAGACATTGCTGGCTTCATAACATGAATTATTGTCGGTTTGACTTTGATGGGGAATATGTTTTTAGGATATCAAGCGCGGTCCCCGCATCAACCTGCTGTCAACCGGATGTTTCGAAAATGAGCTAATGGTAGTCCCTATGAGAGAACATCCGCAGAGAACGGTTACGAAGATGCTAAACGGTCTACATTCCAAGACCTATGGCCAAAGATTGCAGATCAAACAAACAATTCGTGATAAACTGCGAATTTGTCATGGCGTCCTGTGAACCAACATATTTAACATTGTTGAACCAAAAGATATTCTTGGGTTCGTGGGATTCAAAATTGTCAAGCGATTTGGGTTTCCATCACTTCACTTTAGAGGTCGTGTGTGCGAATCCTGTTATCAATACCAAACTTCGTTTTACCTTCTTAAATCACAATAGCGGCTCTCATTAAATTGCAACTTTCAAATTAGTTCAATAAACAAGTTTCATGATCAAGCTATTCGTTACTGCATCAAGATCTCATTCAGGGGCGACCCTCAAAGTCGAGTTGGTAATTTGTTCTGTTCGGAAATTTCGCGGCGCAGTTCAGAAATTTCTAACAAGTATACCAAATCTTTATGAAGGTGTAATGATTGTAGTAGTAGCAGTACTATTACGCACGGACCTCGAAATACAAACCACGCGATAGGAAACACAGAACACGGATCAAGGATCAGCTGTCACGGACTGGATTATGGAGGCACTGGAGCGCAATGGCCAAGCTCGCAATATCCCACAAGACAGATACACGGGGAAAAGGCCGCAAGAATGGCAGTTTGTAGTTCGTTTATTAGAAGAAATGAGGGTGATTAAATAATATGTACAAAAGATCATTGGTTATCTAGGCTTCCACTAATAGTATTGCAGTATTGCTTGTATAATTCTGCTTCTGTCTGCACTGTCTCGGATTGGTTGGCACGATCCACCAATGGCGTGGAGCCAGAAGCCGTGAAGCGTATGAACGTCATTGATGTCACCTTTCCAATTTGATTAATCGCCGGTGTCCAGAAACCGTAACGCGCAGCTCCAGGGTAGGAGTCATCGAGTAGGGGTAGATCACCAAATAAAAGGCTCTGTAGCAATCTTCCAAACTGGGATAGTTGAATACGGTGCCAACTCAACTGCTCGCACGAATTTCAACAGATAAGCCATATAGGCAGTGAATTTACATAATATAGTCAACCTCGCTGTGTGATATCGTCATTCAAGGAGCCGTGATCTAGAGTTTCACGACGGCGAGTAAAGATTGGGCCTCCTGTACCAGTCGAATTATCCATATGGTCCATTGAGGCGAACCGCGAATGGCGGTGATGGCCAATTGGTTAAAGTCCTCAAACTAGTAGCTCGTAAGTCGCAGTCCACCATTACCTATCTTCCCGGTTTATGTATTTTCCAAGGCAGTCTTTGTATGTTCTCCACCTCCTTTCTGAAATTTGATGGTATATTGGTAACTTCAATAAAAAGACATTTCGGACGAAATCTTGGGAAAGTGTGTTTTCCTCTGGATTTTATTCAATTCATGTGTTTTTTCCCATACTCCGCTACTCTTGTATGTTAACCTTTTTGTTTCGGCGTCAGAAAATTCCTAAAGCTCATTAGGTGTGTAATTACGAGTGAGATTCGTGACCCGTGGTTGTGATTTCGGCCTGACACGTCTCATTGAGTAAATTACTATAATTTATAGTTTTATGCCACAGTTTCGCCGAGGGAATCCCACATGCAGCAATATACGTGTTTTTACTGTTGGAGCTTTCTACGGCTTTACCTCTAATCAAATATTCCTAAAATCCTCTTACAGCAATGATGTTAACTTTCACCTGAAAATCAAGGTTGTGAAAACTGAATGAACAACAACAAAAACAAGAACAACAACCACAGGAAATGTTAGGTGAGCCTTTGTGAACGGTGTTTGCCCTAAAACAATGTATATTTCATGAAACGTGACCTTCCTTATTCCTCCATCTTCACAGGAAATCCACATTTCACATTTCAAATGAAATTACTAACGGGGTTTTTTCTAGACATCGTCTTCATTGACATTCGGTTAGTGCATTTCGGTACGATACGGATGGAGGTAAATGTCCCGTCATCGACGGACTACATCAAATATCATTCTACCAACCCAGGTCTTTTATGCAAATTTTGGCGAACGTATTACAAGTACACCGACTAGCCTCGAGCTTGGCTTATTCCTAACTCACAATTAAGTATGAGCCAAACGTAAACCAAACATTTCACGAATATTTTTATCTGATTTACAGATTGTGGTTTTTCCACTCTACTGCATTGTTTTTCGTGATCCCTTTATCTCCATATATGTTGGCTTTTAATCTCAACGGGAGTCAGTATTCAGATGATTACCTGATCTCTCATTCAATATACAAAACGGAGCTAAACGTCTTTCAGAACTCATGGTGCACTTGAATGGAATCTAATCTAGACCATATAAAATTTCAACATATAAAACCCCAATGCCAAATCGGATGAGAGGCTTTGATTGCCTAGGTTACCTCAAATAACAAAATGCATAGTAAAAATGTCAGAGTGCATAGCTAACCCTAGAAATAATTCTTCCCTAAAACCAGTCAAGTGTAACAGTTTGGATTTATTTCATCGAATTTCATAAATACCTGCTGATGTATAACATTGCAGGTGTTCCGAAAATTGTCATATCTTATTGCGGCTTCTAAAAGCAGAGAACAATGCAATGGTAATCTGGACATCAATAATCTGCTCAGTTGATCGATCAGGTAATCATGCCTTGCACGGTTGATGTTGTATAGTTGGTGGGTCTTACCGCGGTGCAAGCGAACCAAGTCAGTAACCGACATCGGTTTTCTCCTAAATTCTCGGTGCTCATTGTCGGCTTCACACACACACAGCCTTGACAACAGACATGTACAACCTATATTTGTTACCGTTGATCAAAAATAATAGTTTCAACTCCAAAGATGATTCCGGTTTCGGACAACGTTCAAGCAATTTCACTAGAATTCGCAATACCCTACCCTTTTTCGGATAGCCAAAGAGCTTTCGAGGTGTGAAACTCACAGTTGATAACGACCAGGCCTATCCCGAAGCTTTGATAATATTTGGGAAGTGCCTAGTGGGATTATAATCTGTCGAGCTTTTTTTCACTCACGGATTGTTTCAGCCGTTTTTTCGAGTTATCCTGATGAAAGGTAATGTCATGCCAGCGCACGGATTTTTTCGCATGTAGGTTTTCAATTGAATGCTTGCTTGACTGATGGAAAAAAATGGTTGTTGTGATAAAGATTGGTTCATGTGTGCAGTTTAGACGTGCTGTTTAAACCGAAGGCTTTCCAGAGAAGCCTAACTGCCGAACAAACCACGTACATTTTCACTATGTTGTGTGCTTGTTGTACAATCGGGAGCAGAATTCAAATTTTTGTGCTGGTGATAGACGAAATGAAGGAAAATGAAAAAGTAAAATCATGGTGTACAGGAGGAACTGATTACATTCACTGTGTTTTTGCCTAGTATTTATCTCAAATACCAGTCGCATGGATTGTCTCCTATAAGTGAATACAATTTGTGCAAAGTTCATTTTCTCCATCACCATATTCGTAGCTGCGCAAACAGTCTCTAATGGCGAGACGCAATCGCACGTGTAAAATACAAAACAGAGTAAACGGATTTTGCGAATGATTTTAGGTGATAAGGATTATTATTTTTTGACCAGAAACTCACAAAACCCCAGTGGGTATAGACTTTGCGAAATAAAACAGTGATGCAGGTTATGAAAATTCTTAAAATAAGAAAATCACTAGGGGTTTGTATTTGAGTTCGATATTCGGCCATGTATCTGAAAGCCTTGATAAACGAGAATTCCAAATTCTCTGTGGTTGAGCACATTTTCTATTTCGGGAAGACTGCTTTGAAAAAATGTCCCGACGACGACAACGATCGGCAAAAATACAAACATTTTTCTGTGTGACGATTTGCGTATTTTTCACAGACAGCATGTGCTTATCATTCATTGAACAAATGCCTTGACGGCACTGATTAGCTCCTCCATCTGCATTGACGAAAATAATCCACAGCAGTGTTCATTTTGAGCTAAGCAGCTACGGACAATTCCAGTCAGCGCAAGACGGGTGGTCACTATTTCGATGAGTTGCTAAAACCAGGGCTAACATCAGCAAAAAACGTAACCAACACACAGAAACACTGTCCGATTATGAATCTGTAGCAGGTTTCGCTATACAAAACGGGAATATTTTCTTTCGAAGCCCGAGCTATTTTCTCAATTATTCTATGCACTTGGTTGTCAACCGTCTCCATATGAACGCGTCAATCACCGGGGGCGGCGGAGGGAAGAGGGTAAAAACACAGCTGGGCGGGGACTGGCATATCATCCTGTTGAAATAATAACCATAATTAAAAATAAGGGAATATTTATATTGTAGGTTCGGTGAGTCATATGACAAGTGAAGCGGTGAACGGTTGCCGTTACGCGGATGTCTCGAGTATGCATCAGATGACTTGGCGCCCTCGGTTTCATGCGCAGAGCGATGGTTGATATGTATTACTCCCCGGGTTACATAAAGTATCCCTCCAACGAGCTATTCGTGGGAAGGTTAACTTAAGCTGTGACTTTTCATTTTCATTTAACGAGCCTCATATCAGATCATATGCTTAATTTACTGACAAACTACATATATGACCAAAATCGTTATCCACCAAGTGAAATTTCGATCTGTTACCCTGGTACATTCAAATTGCTCATGGATGTTCTTCAAAATGATGAATAATACTTAAATAAATAACTAATAGATAAAGAATACCTAAGGGTTCATTGCTTCGTGAAACTTCTCGCCAAAAATAAGATCCAAGGAAACATTTGAAAACCTCACTGTTTGAAACTGATAACAATCCTGCTGTGTGCAATAATGCTTGAAGAGCTTTGCGTGCAAACTGGAGTCAGTTTACGCAGTAAAGCAAACTGTCAGTTGTCTTTTACAGAAGCAATCGTGCGTGGTAAGGTTGAAAAACGCTTCAGACAGAGAGCTAACGGATAGCGTGCGGTCACTTCCATTGATGAACAGCTTACAGTCAGTGACAAATACTTTGCCAAATCTAAAAACGTACGGTTCTTCAAGGCATTTCGGTGCACCGATCCAAACTCTACCTTCTGATTGATGCTGTTTCTCTCCTTAACTTTGTGTAGAAAGCCGGAGCCACTTGTGAATTCCCGGACTGATCTAATCTGACCAAAATCGATTCCGATTTGGATTCTTCCAGGAACTTATTGAAAACAATTACAGGAATCATTTTGAGTCATTCTGTGTACCCTCCAACGCAATAGAATAAACACTAAAAGTGGCAATACTCTTCTTACTTCAGTTGTTTCTAAGCCCTCATTTTGTGTGTATTAATTATAAACATGTGCAATTACTTTGCACGCCGAGTCTTTGGTCCATTGAAAAGCTGATTGAGCGATCACGAAAATAGGGAGGATGCTCGGCAGTCGGCAGTACATGGGGTGGGGATCGGTTCAAACTCAGCATCTCACTGTCGCTGTTTATGCCGACAATAACCACTTGACCAACGTCAGGTTTGATATAAAACCATTTGAAACACCATATTCAGAGAAATATGCCTTGATCAATCTGGACTGGCTGATTATTCACGTAATATTTCTGAACATAAACACATGTGCTTTGTAAAATCATTTCCAAAGTGATAATGAGAAGCCTGGGCATTTTCATACTTCTCAGTGGATTTTTCCAAGAATAGAATTATCCGAAAATGGCACCTTTTCCATATCAAATTTTCTCTCAAACACTATACGCTATTTTGACCAGGCAACTGACCATTTTGAAAAGCAAATGCACAGAACGGGTATCAAATATATCCAACAGTATCGTCTCGAAATTTTAAGTCATTTGTCTGATAATGCTCACAAACTTTTTTTCCTATCCATCTCTCCGCTCGATTGAGTTTGATTTCAGCTGTCACTAGACTGTACAAAAAATGATCTGTGTTGCAGTGTTAGATCGAAAGTGAATAACGCTGAGTAACTGAATGTCGGAGGATTATAGGCAGCCATCACTTTCTTGTCTCGTTATGGCTTATACACAGTGTCACCTGACAAACATTAGTACGAGACTATGGAAGTTGAGATCGAGAAAACTAGCACACCTGAAATTGCCTTTTTTCATTGCATCCATTTTATACATCTATAATTTTGCCACATATTGCGCTAATCTCTTCGAGTTCTCTCCTTACACGGTTTGCGTTTGGCAACGATACTGTACTAGATTTGAATCTCATCATTTTTAAATTTCTTTCCAATGATAATGCATTCTGAACGGCTCCACACAGTTTACAACCCTTTTGTGTTACGCTTAGATGCATTTCAGTTCACCCATTGTGAAACTGATTGGGTGTGATTTGCATAACATTTGGATCTGAATTAGAACGCCCCAGTCAAGTCTTTGTATCGTCGGATGTTTGTATTTACCAAATATTCTCGA